>JAUZST010004424.1:0-16326 GCA_034779995.1 Parotocinclus haroldoi | reverse complement strand
GGTGCTCACTCTTACTTCAACAGTCAGGGACACACCAGACTAAGTTTCTGAGGTTTAAATAGGGTAAGCCTCATTCAACATGCTCGGTAACGATGTTCTGATCATGTGCACCTGATATGATACACCTGTGTGGCCCAATATATAGGGGTGTCCTAATTTATTCCTCACCAGAAATTGCATTCTTTTTTTAATTACATTTTACATAAAGTTGTAAAAAGGCGTTTCTTAATTTTTAATTGTTTAGTCATATTACTTGGATATCTCAGTATATATATATCTCATATATCTATATATCTCAGTGAGATTAAATATCCACATGTCCAAATATGTTAATGAATATACAGGTTTTCATTGGGTGTCCTAATTTTTTCACATGACTGTACATATATGTGCATGTATATATATATACACGTGTGTGTGTGTGTGTGTGTGTGTATATATATATAATGAAAAAAATGTGTATATAAAAGTCTATATATATATATATATATATGAGTATAAATATGCATAAAACAATTAAAAAAAAACATAAAAACTTTATAAAAACAGTATTATAAACACTTGGGTCAGTAACAACAGTATAACTCTGTAGCAAAAAGCAGCTCATCATCTATTAGAGAACATGTGGCTCCCCCATGACACCATAATTCTTTAAAATGCTGCAGGTTTTTCATGTACTGGTAATAATTAAAATCAATTAGAACCCTTGATTTCACCAATCGAGAGAAGATCCTGTTCACCTTACAATCACCATCCTGGGCCACCTTATTCTTACGGCTAATATACACTGCCATCTTAGCCTGACCAGAATGAAATTTATCAGATGACACTTGTACTTCTCTCTCTTGGTGTACTTAAAACCAAGGATAAAAGTCTGCAGGGTAAAAGCCACGTTAAACGAGAGAAAAACGTTCTTTAAAACATCAAACAAAGAAACCAGCCTAAAAAAGTGCATAAAAGCATGAAACACCGTTTCTCTCTGGATGCAAAAAGGGCATTCAGGTAAAACCTCAGGGTTTAAAATGGAGATAAAAGCGCTTACCGAGATAGTACCATGTAAAACCCTCCACTGTAGGTCTGCAACTTTCTTGGTCAACGGTGGTTTGTACAATGCTCTCTACTCTGGTTTTGCATCATCACTTAATTTAAAAACATCACGCCGTGGTGTATCAGCCCTATTGTCCAGCTTTTTCTTATTTAAAACAACACAGGCTTTATACATTGATTTACCAGATGATTTGTTTAAAATCATAGAGACGTCCCCCTTACTCTGCAGCGAGGGGCTGTGAGAGTCCAGTAGGGCTGGAGTGATGACTACCTCTGGAAAGGGGTCATCCTTTGTGGGACTGATCACCCCTGCACCGTAGTTTTTCAGCTGTGCGCTCTTCTGAAGTAAGAGCAGCCCTCCATCGATTAAGGAGCTGGGACACAACACGTAGGGATCTCATCCTCAACCGTGCTGCTAGCTCCTGTGCATCGGCAATTTCAGGCCCTCCAGCGCCTACCAGCTTACCCAGCGTGACGATTCCAGCGGAGACTAGAATCTTTGTTAGTGCAGGGGTGTTTGACTCAGTCATATCCAGCTGAGCCCCACTGACAAGCGGTTCGTTTAAAAGCCATTGTAAAGTTGTAAAACCATGTCTTTGTACATTAAAAAAACTCCACATTTTAAAAAGTCCACGGTAAAACACGGGCAGTCCAGCTATGTCCAGGGATTGAGTGTTCGTTAAAAACAGGGTTCTGTCCAGTCCTAGTCCTCCCACAGTACGCAGAATTCTGCTAGCTGTTTCTCTCCATACCAGTTCCTTAGGTCCAGTGAGAAGTCTCTGAATGAACTGCAGGCGGAAGGTGGCAGTCCTGCTGGCTAGGTGGACGAGGCCTTGCCCTCCATCTTCCTTAGGCAGGTACAGGACTCCCTGAGGTATCCAGTGGAGATGATCCCAGAAAAAGTCCACTAGAAGTGCCTAGATGTTGGCCAGCAGTCCTGGTGGAGGGTCCACGCAAGCCAACTTGTGCCACATGGAGGAAGAAGCAAAGTTATTAATAACCAGTACCCCGACCTTTATAGGACATCCGCGGGATTAGCCATTTCCACCTGCTGAGACGACCCTTTACCTTTTCAACCACGTTAACCCAGTTTTCCATCATAGTTTTGCTATCACCAAAAAATACATAAACATACATAAACCACCGTCGACCTTAAGTACACTCTCAATGTCACTGTATAAAACCTTGATCATAGCAATAAAACCTGGGTTGAACCCAAAGTTCTCTAAAACTTTCCATAAAAACTTATGCTCAACCCGGTCAAAGACCTTTTCATGATCCAGAAAAATAAAACCAGTCTTTATTCCCAAAATCCTGGACACCTCCAAAACATCCCGTATTAAACACACATCATCAAAAATTGACCTGCCGGGCACACAGTATGTGTGGTCCAGTTGTACCACCTGCACCATCACTTTCCCCAGTCTCCAGGCTAACACTTTTGAGAGCAACTTACAATCTGTGCACAGCAGTGGGACAGGATGCCAGTTCTTCAGCTCCGTTAGTTCTCCCTTCTTCGGTAACAGGGTCAGGACAGCTCTACAGCAGCTCAAAGGAACAAATCTTTCCTGTACGCTCTTCTGGAGTACCTCTAGCACGTCCTGACCCAACACTGCCCAAAAGTACTTGAAAACTCAACAGGGAGATCATCAATACCTGGCGCCCACCCATTCTCCATCCCCTAAAGTGCATCATGCAACTCGCTGAGAGAGCGAGCTTACTGTCTAACAGTGCAGCAGACTGTGGAGTGAGCTTGGCCAGGTTGCTAAAGAACCAGTCTTTCAGATGTTGAGCCTCTGCCCACTCACTCTCATACAGCTTCGAGTAGAAGCTCACTGTCCGCCTGCGAATTTCAGTAGGATCAGATGTAAGATCCCCCGATTCCATTCGCACAGCGTGCATAAAACGTTTCTGTCCGTTACTCCGCTCAAGACCAAAGTAAAACTTAGAAGGACCAGCACCCCCTGTACTGTACTGTCCAGCAGGTCAGATAAAACAGATTTTTTTTCTTTTAAGAGTTTTAAAATACTATTAATTCCCAGTAGTGTCTGTTAAAACTTGCAGTTCCATGATCTCAGTTTCTAGTGATTCTGGGGGTTCTGGATATGTCCCTAGTGACATTGAGAGTATACTGCTGACAGAATATTTTGATTTGGACCTTTGCTATGTCCCACCACTACTGGACCGAGGACTAAAATGCTTTCTGCGATTTAAAAACCTCCCAGAAAAAAATAAAAGGCTCTCTAAAATGGGTGTCATCTAAAAGTGCAGAGTTAAAATGGCAGTATGTACTTTGTGGTTTTACGTGACACTTAGTGAGTGTACACTGGACCAAGCAGTGGTCTGAAAACCCAACCGGAGAGATAAAACACTGCGTTAAAACTGACAAGTGGTGATTAAAAGCATAAAACCGATCCAGTATTGCCAGTGAAAATACATTATCCCGGGAATGGACCCATGTGTACTGCTTCTGACAACCATGAAATTTCTTTCATACTGGTTGAAAGAGGCCAACACAGTGTTCAGTGTGTCTAAAAACAGCATCCGCTCTACTCCCCCAGTCAGAGCATAAATACTACCAAAAGTAAAAACATAGTCTTCAAAACAAGCACACATTTTTAAAAGTCTCCCGTTTAAAACCTTATCTACAGTATAAGAATGAGGAATAAAACTCTGCGAAAAGAGAAGACCAACTCCACCGCTACGAGACGTGTTGTGGCTTAAAATGGCTAGTCCTGCCCACTCTCTAACCCACTCATCAGCATTATTATCATTACTGTGAGTCTCCTGCATAAATACAACATCAATTCAATTCAATTCAATTTTATTTATATAGCGTTTTTTACAATGTAGCATCGTCTCAAAGCAGCTTTACAGTACCAATACAGTATCAATACTCCTCTGCTTTGAGTTCATAGAGCTTAGCCCTCTTCACACAGTCTCTAGCTCCATTAAGGTTTAGTGTGGCAATTTTAAAATGATTCATTAGAAGATAAAAAAAATAAAAAATAAAAAAACACTGAACACAGAGGCCGGCCCATTCACGGTGAAGCTAAAACTTTTAAATGTCAACTTCATTACCAGCCTTAGTAAGTTTAGTCAGTATTTTTCGAAGTCTGTGTATCTCTGCTGTATTAAAAACCCCTTTACTCCTAAAAAGCTTCACATTATTTATAAACTGTGTGCCGTCTGGGAAGCTCTGCTCAACCTGCACACCTCTTTTTCCTTTAGTTCCTTTAACTTCTTTATTTCATCAACAAAGTAACGTACAGGTATGTTCTCTTCTTGTGAGCTCCCAGCCCAGCACGAGTCCGAAAGAGATTTTGTACTGTACTCTATTGTACTGATTTCTGTTTTTGCCCGTTTATTGCCTTTGTCCTCGGATGACATCTTTCTTTTGGAAGGAGGAACCTTAAATACAGATTCTTCCTCCATGTCTGTGTCCTGTTCCTTATTATTAGGAGGCTCCTTATCATTAATCTCCACACCCACCTGAGCAAGCTCTACCAAAGCTTCTCCTATGGGTAACCTATCATCAGTGCCAGACTCATTAACTGTGTCTTTAACCAGCTCTGCTACCACAGTTTCAAGTTCAGAAGCAGAATCCTGCACGGCTAATTCGGCTGCTGCCACAGCGGGAGTAACCACCGCAGGCCCCATCTGCCCGGTACTTACAGGCCTGGACCCATCAGTGTCCATATTTACCTTCTCGGGGCAGGCACGGAGAAGATGTCCAACCTGCCCACATCTGAAACATTTCATGTTTGTGTCTGATGACACATACACGGGGTAGTCAAAGTCCTCAACCTTAAATTTGAGCACTAGATCTAGCTCATCATTAGCATTCTTCAGCACCATAAAAACAAGCCTCCTAAAGGACACCAGATGCTTAATCAGGGGTGATTTGTAGTTCAGGGGGATTTTCTTAATAGGAGAAACAATTTTTCCATATCGGGACAGTTCATGGTAAATGTCTTCATCTATAATAAAAGGAGGGACGCTGGACAAAATGATCTTTTTGGCTGGTGTACTAAGGGGCTGGACAGGAATAAACTGTTCATTTATGCTCACTCCACTTTAAATCAGCTGATTCGCCTTCTCGACATAGTTCATAAACAAAACGACTGCACTGTTCATCCAAGAAGCAGACACCACATTACAGTGCTCTACAACACTTCCAGCAGCCAAACACACATCCTCCACACTCGCATGGCACTCTACGTTCACTCCGTGCCGGTGAGATAAACTTTTTAAGCCGGGCGTTCGGGCAGCCATACTATACAGCTAACTGATGTTAGCAGGCTCCCATCACTCCCCACGAACTCCACACACACACGCGCTATCACACACCCCCACAAAAACGCACTCTCACTACTTTCAAAAAACATACACACGCAAAAAAAAGTGAAACGCAAGAAATAGCAGAAAACGGCAATAACTCACACTCCACGCTCTCAGCTCCAAAGCGCGTTCAACCACGCATATGCGCAGACAGACAGACAGACCGACAGAGAGCAACAGACTGAGAGAGAATGATTTTTTTTTTAGATTTAAAACCCTTTATTTAAAAATATCAACAAATGTACGTCTTATTTCTTATTAAACAAAAGCAGAGGTTGATTAACCCGTCAAAACAAAATCACTAGGAGAAAGATAATTCACCATCACTTAATAATATACAACCCTCGTCAAAACACCACTTCATCTCTTTATCTCAAACTCAGTTATATTTAGGGCACTTTGATAAAACAAAAACTCAACCCGTACCCGCGACTCCACAAAAGCCTTAAACAACTTTAGTACATCAGTGTCTTGCCCAGTTGTCTTTAACCTGATGGCTAGCTTTGCTGATTTCTAGATGGCTAGCTTTGCTTGTCCTATAAGGAAATGTACAAATACACGGCAAGCTTTTGTGTATTTACAGCCATAAATAAACATGGCTTGTGTGAACAGAAGACCCATTCCCTTTAAGACCCTGCTGAGAAGCTCAAACAGTGGTGCTAACCTGGTACATTCCGAAAAGGCATGAAACACTGTATCGCGACTGTATTGTGACAGAATATACACAGAGGTAACACAGTTAGGCTGCACAATGCAAAATCCTCCATTGGAGGTCTCCAGAGCGTTTAGGCAGAGGGGGCTTATATAGTAGCCTCCACGAAGGTTTTACGTCATTTGGGACTGATGGGTTCTCCACTTTGAGTCAGGCCTCCCCTGTAGTTCAGTAAAAAATGTGATTTAATATAATATCTGATATAAGGTCCTCTTACAAGTATTATAAAATCCCATGTCTTTCAAACCTTTAACAGATAGAAGGTTTCCCCTCTCACCATCCATGTCCACTAGAACATATGGGGTAATACTTAAATCTGGAAAGTGCAGATAGCTGGGCCCACCAGACAGGGCACAGTTTGTAAAAAACATTAAGGACTGAGGAAAGGAAGATTTTATTGTGTTCAACAGAGATTCCATGGTACGTTCAGATTTTGTGCCCACCATATTTTTTTACCTCGGAGGATGATTTAAATTGCCCCACATCCAGATCGATGATATCCCTGACTTTGCTACCCCAGCTCGAGTGAAAGCAGTAGCAATGGAGCTTAGACAGGGCAGTTGATGGTTTAAAAAAAGGTTAGAGAATAAGGGTTCATCTAACCCAAAATGAGCCTCTTTTACCTTTTGCACTCTGAACATTCCCCACACCTTAAGCACTGTTGCACAAAATCCCCGGCACCGATATTTGCTGCACATCATGGTTGGACATTAAAAAGTGCTGCTTATCATACCCCAGCCCCCCAAATGTCCTCAGTAATGCAAGTCCGAAATTGACCCATGGTGTACCAGGGTCATGGTATAGGAGTCTTTGGACTGTGTACAGTCTCATTGCCTTAACTTTATCCGGGATATGAATTAGTCCTTGACCTCCCTCATCCAGGTAAATGTAGCACTCCAGGTGGAAGCCAGTGATATCCATTCAAAAAAAAATCTATGCGAGCCTTCTGTGTGCGCTGTAATAATCCAGTGGGAGGATCCAGAACTGTCAAACGGTGCCATAGCATGGATGCTGTGAAATTATTTATCACCAGCACCCTTCCCCCGATATGAAAGTTGAGGAAGGATCCAACTCCACCGTTGCAATCTGCCAAGGGTTTTATCTATTAGTCCATCCCAGTTCTTTTGCATATAAGATTTAATCCTCAAATAAATCCAGAGTATCCTTAGACCCTGTGAATTCCATGAGCACTGCTTGGGGAGCTGCGGTGGTGTATGCTTCGTCCACTGGCCCATCAGCAAGGCAGAGCTTTTGCTCCAGTTGACCTTGGATGATGCAGCTGCTTGGAAGATCTGGAGACACTTTATCAGCCATGCAATGTCTTCATCAGTTCTTACAAGGACTGTTACATCATCAGCATAGGCCGTCAGTCTCACTCTTGTATCTACAGTACTGGTTCCCTGAGTCGCTACTCCACTGAGCTGTTTCCTCAGGGCCTTCCTCAGAAAAGGCTCGATGGCTAAGGAATACAGCAGCCCAGATAGTCCACAGCCCTTCCGTATGCCACGCTTAACGCTGAATGGTCTTGTGAGTCGCCCATTTATTTTAAGTAGGCTGTAAATGTCTGTGTAAAGCAGCTTGATTCATGATATAAATCTGGGTCCAAACCCAAAGGCTTCAAGGGTCTTCAGTAGATATAAGTGAGCCACTCTATCAAATGCCTTTTCTTGATCCAGGGAAATAATCCCTGTATCCAGCTTTTGTGTCACAGCATATTCCAGGAGATCTCTTATCAGAAAAAGATTATCAAATATGGAATAAGCCTTTCTTTCTAAGCCGAAAAAGAAGGATGTTGGGGCGTCCATATGTTTTTGTTTTTTTTATTTTATTTTTTATGGCTTTAAGAATCTTGCTCGCACCAGGGCGTCACGACCTCTCTCCTCTTTCAGGTTTCTTAGCAGTACCTTCTTTTCTTCAAGGCCTCCAGTATTACCAGTTGCCCTCTCTGTACCACTGCCGGACTCCAGAATTTCTCTTTCCAGACACTCGATTTTGTTTTTCAGCATTTTGGTATTGAGGGCAGTATATTTTTGGCAAAAGCATTTGATTTGTGATTGACTGATGGACTGACGGTTTTTTCCTCTTCAAGCCTCCCAGAAAAGTGTGAAAGAATGCACAAAGAGTTGGTCTGTTAATCTGTTATTAAAATGCCAATACGATTGTTGTTCTGAGCTAGATTTACTGGATATAGTAACAGAAACAAGATGATGATCAGACAGTGGGAAAGGAATGATAGAACTATGGAAAAATCTGCCTCTTTGACTACTTTGTACATAAAACCGGTCAAGACGAGCTCCCGAAATCCTGTTCACAAATGTTTTTATCCATGTGTATTGTCTGTCTATCGGAAAAGCCTCCCTCCAAACATCAACCAAATCATGGTAGTCATCAGCCTTAAGAGTAGCTGCTGAATGTGGATGTGGTTATCTGTGATTCCTGTCTAGATCAGCATGTAAGGTACAGTTCAAATCCCCTGCTAGAACAATAATTATTTCTTTTGGACATTTAATAGCCTCACTAAGTTACGTGAAAAACCTTATGCGGTCTGCACCCACATTTGGAGCATAAACATTAAATAAGGTTAAAGAGAGCCCTCTAATGTCTATATCTAGCCTTATCAGTGGCTAAGAAACATCTGTCCTTTCCACTCACTTAGCCATTGTGAATAGTTTTCATCATCAGTGTGTGTTTCTTGTAAAAAATGACATTCACTTTCTTAGCTGTTATATGTTCGAATAAGGCAGTTCTTTTCATAACATCATGGCACCCATTTACGTTCAGAGTGTGATGCAGGCCATGATGCACAAAAAGAATGTGTAAACTATACACATGAACAGAACTATTTTTTGAGATGCCGTTTTCTTTTAACAGTGCTCATTATTTTCTTTAATCTGTAATGTTTGGGTTTATCCAGTTCATCCTAAGTTGCTTTCCTCATTGCAGTTGTACATGAATTCAGAAACATTTTAAGATCAGGGAAATAATCTTCAATACACGGTTTACGTTGCCCTTTAGTGATGTCTAGAAACTGGTTTATGTGTTGAAATGAATACGGTTTAGCCATACCTGTACCAGAACTGAAATCCACTGATGCTTGAGAGTCTGTCCCATCAAATTCGTCTGCCAGACTCTCCATATCCTCATAATCTGACTCATCAGTGACTGACCTGGTGTTCAGTTCAGCGGGGGGTACAAAGCACTGGATCAGCTCCGGTCCTTTCCCGTGGGCGGCGTTGCCCTGTGTCCTGTCAGTCTGATCAGTGCTGACAGTGCCGGGTCCATCTCCTGTACCTTCAGCCTGTATCCGTTCCTCAGTGGACCATGCATTGACTTTTTGATTTAAAAAAACTTTTTATTGGAAACATTTAGCTCTACACACACAGCATGTTCAATTTAAGTAATGATCACCATTTTAAATAAAGATTCCCAAATTCATCTACTGACACTAGTGCTTCTTTTACACACCACTTCATTTTAAAACATTCAATATTATTAGTTTGAAAATAATAAGTGTGTTCTGTTATAGTTATTGATTCAATCAATGATTTGAACAGACCCATCATATCGATGCTCTGTCCTTTATTCATGACTTAATGTGTTTTAAGAATTGCAAATTTGGCCTGCCCAAATAGAAAATTGGCCAAGGTACACCTCTCCCGCTGAACCCTGCTGTACTTACACCCCAAAATAAACATTATTTTAGTGAAGACAAACTTGAGCCTACTGAAAACCCTCTCTAGTTTTAAGAAAAGAGGACTCAGTCGAGGACATTTACTAAATAAATGCCACACTGTATCTACAGCACAGCAGAAGGGACATGTGGGTGACACTGTTCTGTTCAGTTTGGATACAAAACTATTAGTCACTATTGCACAATGGAGAATCTTCCACTGTAAGTCTCCAGATTTTTTGGAAATAGGGGGTTTGTACATTAATCTCCATGAAGGACGAACCACTTCAGAGACAGCGAGATAAGTTCTCCATTTCGTATCCTCCTTTTCTTTTAATTTGCTGTAGACATCTGCTTTAACACATCTGTGGTACAGAACTTTTTTCCTTGCTCTGCAAAGATCTATGTTCTGAATAACTTTTAGCAATAGTGTTTTATCATTTCTCTCTTCTGTGACCTTACGTGTTATTTTAAGTTTTGGAAAAGTCCGGGAATAAGATTCATTATTTAACAAAGGTTGTACGGCAGTAGCCACCGATTGTGACAAAGCTGAACTTATTTGAACTTATTAATAAAACTTTCCATCACTCATTGATTTTATTCCAACTTTAGTGGCTAGTTTTATAGGGGATTTTCACTGTCTTAGCTTGGGATCCAGTAAGTCTATAACACAATGCCTGACTTGAGAAATGATGCAGCTATGGAACCTGAAACTAATAAGTTTATAATAGGGTTAAAGAACAAGGGTTCCATTATTCCGTAATTATCCTCATCATTTCTGGATGTTTTAAACTCATTCCAAGTTTTTAAGAGTGAATAATAAAAAGAAGTGCATGGTCTATTCTAGTCCAACGATTTTCCTAACAGGAAAATCTGTTTATCACGACCACTCCCTGTAAGGTCCTCAATGACAGCCCGGCTATACAGATCCATGGCACACCGTCTGAACTGTACAATAACTTTTGCAAACTTTGTAACCTCAGGGAGGAACACATTTATAAGGCCTTGTCCTCCTTCAACCACTGGTAAGTGGAGGATTCCCTGTGGAAGCCAGTGGTGGAACTATCCACTTCCACTTCTGACGTTTTCCAAAAACCTTCTCGGGTAGACCGTCCCAGTTCCTGGTAATATACTGGTCCATGCCAAGAAAAATGCCAAGCATTTTAAACCCCTGTGTGTTCCATTGGCACTGCTGGGGCAGAAGCGGTGGTCCATCCCTCCAGTTTTCTAGAAGAAAGGATGTGCATTTGTCCCAGTTGATCCTTGCTGATGTAGCTTTCTGAAATGTGTCCAGGCAGGAAGATAACCTGTAGACATCATCATTGCTCCTGATAATGACAGTCACATCATCAGCATAGGCTGTCAATTTAACAGGAGGCACTTCTGGATGACCAGGAATGGAAGCTCCCTGTAAATGTTTCCTCAGTGAAATAAGTAAAGGCTCAATGGAAATTCCATACAAGAGCCCTAACAGAGGACACCCCTGCCATATTCCTCTGGTGATGCAAAAAGGTTTTGTAAGGGACCCGTTGATTTTAAGCATGCTGTATATATCTGTATAAAGGACCTTAATGAAGGACCTAATGTGTGGTCCAAATCCAAAAGCTTCCAGAGCTTTGAATAGATAGAAATTATCCACTCTATCAAAGGCTTTTTCTTGATCCAGAGAAAAGAAGCCAATAGTTAGGTCGTGTCTTTTTCCTACAGCAATTATGTCTCCAAGTAAAACAAATTATCAAAGTTACTTCTCTATGGTACACAGACTGTTTGGTCCTTATTAACTATTTTTGAGATACAAGATTTTAATCGGTTCATAAAGTCTTTGATATTATCTTGACATAGAAACACACAGAAGAGATACAGGCCGCCAGTTCTTTAAATCTCCAAGATCTCCTTTTTTGGGAAGTAAAGTCAGGACTGCTCTTCTGTAGCTTAAAGGAAGAGTACCATATTCCAAATTTGTGATCGCATCGCAGTAATCCTTACCGATCAGGTGCCAGAAAACTTTATAAAACTCGGCTGTTAAACCATCTATCCCAGGTGATCTTCCGTTGTTTTGTTTCTGAGCAGCTCTTGTTAGCTCAGCCATGGTGATTGGTTTATCCAGTTCAAGTCTGTGTTTTTCAGGGAGCCGAGGAAGATCTTTTAATACGTCATTTATTGCTTCTGGGTCACAGACTTCGGAATAAAAGTTTTTTTTATAAAAGAAAATTGCAAAGGACCGTATTTTCTTCTGGTCATTTGTTTCTTTGCCATCTGGAAGCTTTAAATGATGAAGATATTTTTTTCCATAAGTCTGTTTTTCAAGTCCAATAAAGAAGGTTGTTGGAGCATCCATCTATCTAGCTCTTATTAAGGCCCCTTTACCATGTTCTTCTAGTAGATTCTTCAAGATTAGTTTGTTTTGCTCAATATCATGCGTGTTTGAAGAATCACTGTTGCTGGTGTTGCTCTGCTCCATTATTTTCTGTTCCAGTTCCTTCATCTTCTTCTTTAGCACTTTTGTATTGTATGTAGTAAACTGTTGGCAAAAAACTTTCACATGGGCCTTGCCCAAATCCCACCACTGCCTTAAACTGTGGAAGTTACTCCTCTCTCCAGGAAATCCAAAAAGAGTGAAATTAGTGAACAAAGGAGTGGTCTGGTAACAAACTATTATTAAAGTGACAGTGTGAACAGTGAGGTTTGGGAAGAGAAACAAACAGTGCCTGAGATATAGTGAGGATCAGTTAAAGCACTTGGTGAAATTGTTACGAGTGTCCACATAAAAACGATCTAGCCTTGCAGCAGAGATCTTATTAGCACAACATTTTAGCCATGCATATTGTTTGACTCTTGCATGACTCTCCCTCCATACATCTATAAGATCATGATAATTAATCAATGATTTTAAGGCCTCTGCTGAACGGAGATGAAGTTCTTTATGATTCCTGTCCGTTGTGTAATCAAGTGTGCAGTTAAAGTCTCCACCTATTACTATAATGTTTTCTTTTGCACAGTTAGTCAGTGCTTCAGAGAGTTTTTTTTAAAGAAATCAATGCGCTCTTGCCCAAACATAAAAAAGAAAAAGTCCTTGTCCTAATAATGCATCTACTCGTAAATTACGACCAGGCATTATTTCAAAGATATCAGGCTGAAAGTTTAGCTGAAATTAACATAGTACTGCAACACCAGCGCTTACGTTTGTTCCATGGCTGGTAAAGATGGAACCTTTCCATTCACTGAGCCAGGTGGACTGATTTTGGAGGTCCGTGTGTGTTTCTTGTCATCATCATCACAATCATCATTACATCTGGCTTTTTAATCCTGAAATAATTAAATAAGGCAACTCTCTTATATGATCCACTACATCCATTTATATTTAAAGATCAAATTTTATAGGATGCCATAAAGGTGAAGAGGATGCATATAAGACCAAATGTTTTTCAAGATTGGGTCTGCGCTGGTTTTTTATAATGTCCAAAAAATTATTTAATTGTTCTACTGTGTAGTACTTAATTTACCCCCTGACGGATTTTACTGTGAATCAGTCTGACTTTCAGTGATATCACTATATTGACTTTCTGAATCGTAGTCATTTAATCCTGGATCTTTTCCCACTAGTGACTCTTCTGTATTACAGACATTCTTGTCTATACATGATTGAGACTCAGCTTCCATCATAGTGAAGGTAGATTTCTGATCTGAGGGGGGTAAATCAGTTTGAGATGGGCCTTTTGTACTCTCCTTACTGTTTGTAGATGGATGTAACGGTCCTACATCAGTGTTCCTTATTATAGTGTCTGTTGGTTCAATTCCAGCAGACTTTACAATTAGACATTCAGCATTTTGGTTTTCAGTGGGCTTATCCTCAGGTACAGCATTACCCACCTCTTCTTTATTTGTATCACTGGTTGCTGGGGGGTTGGGGGCTTGGGAAGGGGGCGTTTCTCACTTGTATCAGTTGCCGATTCCTGCTAATTCCTTTCCTTAAATGAACAGGCCTGTTTTAGGTGGCCACTTCTACTGCAATCAAAGCATTTAACTGTATCAGTAGTGCTGTTGAAGATTTTTTTTCGTTCACAGTTAAAGTTACCTCTACATCCAGTGTTTCATAGTTTGGTTCGAGTATCATAAAAGTCTGTCGTCTAAAATACATGATATGTTTCATATCATTATTTTTTAGACCAAGTGGAATCATTTTAATTGGAGCAACCAATTTACCGTAACAGGACAGGATGTTGGTAAGAGTTTCGTTAGGTATTGAGGATTTTACGTTAGACAGAATCGCTTTTCTCAAGGGATTAACCAGCGGCAGAATCTGAATGAATTCATCATTTTCAATCACACCATGTTCAACTAACCGATTTACAAGCTCTGTTTCTTTAACAAAGAACACAATCGCTTTGTTAATTCTTGATGCAGACAGTATATTCTGAGCACCGATTTCACTTGCAACAGCAAGTAAACAATCTTCAATAGAGACAGACTCATTAGGCATGCACCTGAAACCATACCGATCTATAACAACGGGAAAACCTCCCGAATCCGTACCCATTGTCAAAAGCCTTCAAGTCCGATAAACAGCACTGCGATAGTCGTTCTATTAGGAAAATTGAATGCAAAGAGTGAAGAAAATGTTTATGAAGCTCACTCGCTTAGAGACGCCATTACTCACACACTTCTCCCCTGCATCCACTCTGCACATGCGCACAGAGAGACACAGACAGACACAGACAGACACAGACAGACACAGACAGACACAGACAGACACAGACAGACACAGACAGACTGAGACAGACTGAGACAGACTGAGAGTGAGAGACTAGCTGAGTGACTGAGAGACTGAGAGAGAGAGAGTGTGACTGTGAGTGCGTGACTGAGAAACAGGCATTATAAACACATCACACCATAGTTTGTTTGTTTTTTTGCGCATATTCTCAAATTTCTACTTGTGTATGGTAAGAAATTTGCTGTTACAAACGATTCTCATATAAAAGTTTCTCATACTGTGTGCGAGTGAAAGTGCAAGTGAAAATGCCAAACTGTGACAGCTAAGGTGGGAAAAGAAGGTAACCAACCTTCTAATGTGTTTCAGGTAACTAGAAGCCCCAGCTATGACCTCTTCCTGAGGAAAGGAGGTTGTTGGCTAAAATCTGACCACATTCATCTTCCTTTCAATACGTTCTGTCCCCTTTGTAGAAAAGCACACCCAAGTTATGATATTTCCACTCCTATGCTTCATTGTTGGGGCGATGTATTCATCTTTTTTCTTCTTCCAAACACAGCAAGTGGAATTCATACCAAAAAGCTCTATTTAGGTCTCATCTAGTCACATGACGTTCTCCCATCCCTCCTCTGGATTATCCATTTGGTCATTAGCGAATTTCAAATGAGCCTTTTACTGGCGTGGGCAGGGGCACCTGCAGGATTTTAATCCATGACAGTGTAGTGTGTAACTATCAGTCATCTTTGAGACTGTGATCCTACCTTTCTTCAGGTCATCCAGGTCCTTCCATGTAGCTGTGGACTGATTCCTGACCTTTCTCAGAATCATCCTTTTCCCACGAGTTGAGATCTTGCATATAGCCCCAGACTGAGGAAGACTGACATTCTTGTGTTTCTAACATTTTCTAATTATTATGCCAACAGTTGTTGCATTCTCACCAAGCTGTTGCCTATTGTCCTGTTGCCATCCCAGCCTTGTGCAAATAAAGTCAAGTCAGATTTATTTATATATTTATATAGTGCTTTATACAATGGAGCATTGTCTCAAAGCTGTTTTACAACATTATGCTATGGCTGTTATATAAGGCCAGTCCCAAATTGAGCACGCCTAGGGTAACAGTGATAAGGAAAAACTTCCTTACAGTTGTAAGGAAGAAACCTTGGGAGGACCAACACTCAAAAAAAAAACTCATTGGGTGGCCTAGATGTTAGCTGAAATAGTTAAGTTTCTATTAATGGTGGAATTAAGTAATTGCATGTCGGACCATGCTGGTCAAGCGAACGGTGGTAAAATGTAGAAATCCATTAACAGACCTACTGTCCTGCATTTACCCGCAGCAACTTTGGAACAATCAGTTAACTTAATCTAGCATTAGTTATACCAGTTAGGCTAGTTTTTTAAGTTAGCTACATTTAGCTTACCTTGATATGCTTTTTCAAATACAACAGTGATTTCTTGAAGGCCATTATTTCGCAAACTTTGGGGAGGCAGAGTAGGCACTTCATTCTATATGAATTGTTTTTTGTTCCTACAAACGGAAACATGAACTGTAAGTAGGGCCAAGGGTGGTCACTTTCATCACCCTCTCCATTACACAATGTAATAATTTTATTCGCAATATTTCAAGAGACTTCAGGAAGCTTATGGAATTTTCTATCAAGAAGTTTCTAGAATTGTCCAGAATTATCTAGAAGTTTCTGGGACTATACAGAATTGTTCGTAGCTGTATAAATACAGTTCTATAGGGCCACTATAGCTCTTCCTGAGAGATGGAGAGACAGGATCTACTTGATTGGGATTGCATAGTAAGTGGGCAACGGCCATCACAGACAAAGGGGAATTGACCTA
>JAUZST010004423.1:0-16329 GCA_034779995.1 Parotocinclus haroldoi | reverse complement strand
CCGGAAGCACCGTTGGCTTCTGGGCCGTGTAGTTCTTTAGAATTGCGTTACTCTAGGTTTCTTAAAAGAAAAAAAAAGGCAAAATGGCGGTGCCTATTCTATGGTTATCTTTTGTCTTATTTATTGTTTCCCGTTCCCGTCTGCTCCCGTTAACTTTTTTTTTTTTTTTTTTTTTTGTCCTGTACCGTTTCAATCATGTGAGTAATAGTTAAATTGAGTCCCATCCCACGACCCATGGGATTCCTGAAAAAATGTCAGCCTCTAATACACACACTGTAATGTGTTTATTATGACTTAGTGCCTTTTTCGAACATGAATTTTATGCGCCAGCTGGTCTTTAAACCTTGACTCACCACTGTGTGTCAGAAAGAAGGATGGAGAGAATCATAGCAGAGGGACACGCACACAGCCAGCAGCTCCAGGAGCACATGGTCCAGCAATTGGCCCACACCTTGTGCACTACACTGTCTAATCGGCTGGACAAAGTGCTACGCGAGGAGCTGAAGAAGACCGTTCCGCAGAGTAAGAACTGCCCGTCAGCCATTACTATGCACTTTTCAGCATGGTGGAGGAACTGACTTCAGTCTCTAACAGTTAGACTACTGCACACTGATGCTAGCACTGCATGCTAGTACAGGCACCACAAATCAAAGATGATACACATTTTTGAAGAATGCAAAGCATTGTTTAATTATTGTTGTTGACAATCATTTGAAAATACGGGCAACGTTTTTAACATCCCACCATTATTTCTAAGTTTCTGTGCTTTAATATTTCCAAAAAATGTTTGAGACTTCATTGGTGCACTTATGGATGATTGTGTTGGTGTTACAGCCATATCAAAGTGTCTGGAACCTGTGACTGGGCAGATGAGTAGCACAATTGTTGCCAAGCTGACTGCAGTAGAGACGACACTAAAGGAGAACGCAACCAAAGTTGTTAAATCTAAGGTTTGTGCAAAAGGCCATCTCGGTTTTGGTATTTTGAAGGTTTGCCATCTGAACCACTGTAGTTGGCAACAAGGTGTATGCAGTTTCATGCCTGTCGCAACTGAAATATTTCAATCTGTATATTTAAATATATTTTAAAACAATTAAACATTTAAATATAAACCAATTTACAAATAGCTTCCAGATGCGTCTCTAGATAATTTTACGATTTGTTTTACCTTTCTCAAATTTAGCAATTTAATATTTTATTTATATAATGTTAATATTAATGTTAATAATGGAACTGGTTGACCGTGCAATTCTATTTTTTTTTAAAATGTAATTTATTATTTCACTAAAGATCTGTGTGGTACTATCCTGTCAATATGGAACAAAATCGTTGAGGAAAGTTTCCTGCACTTATGCCGCAAAGGCAGTTCCGAAGGCAAAAAGGGGTCCAACCAAGTACTAGCGAGTTGTACCTAATAAAGTGAGCGTGTTCTCATCTAGCTCAAAATGGCAACAAAAGAAAACACAATGATTGAACTGAATATTTACCTAAAGAAGATGAGCAACTTTGAAACATACCATAACCCTTAAATCAGTATGGGTTAAACAATGTAAGCATACAATGAACAAAAAGTGACAAAAAGAATTGAAGAAGAAGAAAACAAATACAAACCAACACTGTAAAAGGCAAAACAACAAAAAACATACAAACTGCAATCACAGGGTTTAAATCCTCCCCAACCTTGTCCCAAAAATCCAGCCTTTTAAAAGGGAGCACATCAGGGGCGGCAGTAATCTGTGCCAGGCCACACCTACTCGCTCGCAGAAAACAGCAGGGGAATTGTAATGAATTGAATCCCGGTGAATGACTCGAGCTACTATTGACATTGGCCAACATAGGCTGGGCTAAAATGCACTTTGTCCAGTTAGTAACATCCACATGCATCTCTTTTGCAGAATACTACTGATGCAATAGGCCGAGCAGCAGCTGAAGCCATGCAGGGCCCTATCCAGGCAGCCTACAAAGATGCCTTCCAGAGCATTGTTCTCCCTGTTTTTGAACGCGGCTGCCAGTCCATGTTCCAGCAGATTAATGACAGCTTTAAACAAGGAACCCACGAGTGTAAGAACCACTTGCGTTGAACACTTATTGAAATTTTCCGGAACGCCTGCATGGATTTGTCTTGTTTATTTAAGTGAAAAGAGTGGTAATCCTTGTATTGGACAGATGGTGTGCTATTCTCTGTAATTTCCCCCTCAAGTCTTTTGCAAGAGGTTTAGACGGAAGATTAACAACTGACCCTGCTGAAACTATTGATGCATCTTTTTTTATTCATTTATTTTTAGCCCTTAGATTGACCTACATCTACCTAATAAGACTGTCCTGATGTAATACCTTTAAGCAGATTAAAGTGATCCTAGATCCCTATTCCTACAGATATTCAGCAGTTGGAAACGCATGCCAAGAACAGAAAGCAGCGTGAGCAGGATGCTCGCGATCCTGTGATTGGACAGCTGCAGCAGATGATTGACTCATTGCATACTTCCCAAGACCAGATGGCCACCACTGTAGCAGCCAGTGTGCGCGCTGATGTTCAGCACCAGGTCCACCTGATAGTCGGAAAGTAAGACACACACACACACACACACACACACACAGACCTGCCTGCACTCAAAAGGCATCTTAAAATCCAAATAAGGACTCTCCTTTGGATTGTTTTGAGAGACATTCAGCCATCCATGAATAGCTTTGCTTCGAAGGTGCAGTTTAACTTAACGGTGTAGGCAAAACTGATGAATCCTGTGATCAAAAGTCGCTTAAGCCAGGATTTAATTTCAGCCAAATAACCCCCTTTCTCAGTGGTTTGCTTTATGTAATATTATACGTGAGCTCGAGGCGCTTCAAATGCCCACTCCGTGTGTGTGTGTGTATACTGGGGTTGCAAAAACAATCCATAATTGTGGTTTGGTACTAATTTGTTTTGTATTCTGTTAGCACAGCTTTCAGTAATTACTGCTTGGGCCTTATGAATAATAACACAAGGAATCCATCTGGAGGCATTAAAGAATGCAAATCAGTCTTCTATTTTGCTGTAAATAGTCAACTTGCCTTATCCTGTCCTATGCTAACAATGAAAAATATTGCATGCAGGCTTTTTGTTTTCAGTATCCAAGTACCGACGTGATCTTGTTTAAAAGCTTCTTTATATCTGTTCAACATTTTCTGCTGACTGCTTCTTAACGCTTTGTCATTTTTGCAGTTGCCTAGTCCTGCTTGCAGCAAACCTATTTTGATTAAATTATGTTGTTGATATCCTCATAATCGGCTTTGTTCGATAGTGTGTTTATACGCACAAGGAATTTAACGGCTGTCGTTACCTTTTTACAGTTTCCAAACAATACAATGTGCACACTAAACTAAATGTAGACAATGTACAACTTTACAAGCTCTGCAGAATTTTGCAAATATACATGTGCAATAAATAGTAAGTCAAACATAATGGCAGTATTTTATGGCAAAGATAAAGTGCAGTGTGGCATGAAAACAACATAAACAACAGTTCTATCATTTTGCTCTACCAGTTCTTGTGAGCAGTGTGTTATCGTTGATGCTCTAAGGACTAAAGGGAACCTAAATTCACTGCTGTTTGCTTTGCAGTCTGCAGGACTCCATCCTGACGCAGGTGCAGCGCATTGTGAAGGGCGAGGTGAGCCAGGCCATGAAGGAGCAGCAGGCGGCAGTTACCTCCAGCATTATGCAGGCCATGCGGTCAGCCACCAGCACACCTGTGCCCACTGCCCATCTCGATTACCAGACCCAACAGGCTAGCATCCTGCAGCTACTGCAGCAGGGCCAGCTGAACGAGGCCTTCCAGCAGGTCAGTGGTTGGGCACTTTCTAACACACGCACAAAATATACACCTATACACTATACATGTACCTTTAACCAGAAATAATCTTTTGGCTCTTTTTTTTCAATTTCTGTGGGACCTATGGATTTCTTTCCTAAAAATCAGGCTGTTTAAAACATGGTGAATGCGCAATGACAAAATTAATTCATTCATTAATTCATACAGTTGCGGCCAACACTTTTGAGAAGGGTCTGCAAAAAGTTTGCTTTCCTCAGTTGTTTATATGGTATAATGAAGTATAAATTAGACGGGTGTTGTAATCAGAGGTTTGCATAACATACCATTAATTATCTATCAGCAACAGTGTCTAATCCCAAAATCGGGTCTCTTAAACGTGCATTCAAGAACTGCAAAATGATGCAGTTTAAGAGGTTTAAAAAGAAGTATAGAGGAGAGTTTGCTTTGGAAAGACATGTAAGCAAGTTTATGGCATTTTGCAAAACAGAGGTGCCTCCGCCACCTGTGAGCGTGGACGTAACATTCAAATTCGGCTCAGGAAGTGTAGTTGATATCTTTTCCTTTTTAGTGAGCAGGGTGTTTGAAGCACAGCAGCTTGACTCACCTCTGCTCTTTTGCTGTGACGATGCGATTTGAGGTACAGTGTTCCTTCACCACTTCGCTGTTCACCTTTCGCGGACTCGGTGCATCGCAGGTTTAAAAAAAAATATGAATGGAAAAAATATATATCGCGATGTTTCACAGGTTTTTTCGGAACTTTTGCATTTAAAAAATCACAACATAAATTTTATAGAAATAGATTACAAATATTAATTCTAACAAAGGAATGTTATAAGTCAGAAAATATTAGGATTTACAGTAAATAGCTGTTGTATTTACTCAGTGTGTAGGATATGATGTACTGTAAGCTCGGTACAGACGGAGCGTGTGTGATACGAGAGTGATGTATGGTGTGTTAAGTAAAGAGAACGTTTGATTACTTCAGCGTGTTGCTTGATTATTTAACAATTAAAAACACTAAAATAGAGTATTTACTCAGCGGATGAATACTCACCAAAAACGAGAAGTAAGACTAGAACATCACCCGCCTGAGTCCCTACTTACTGACATGACAGGTTTTTAGCTGCTGTGTTGTGTTCGTTTGTGAAAGTTTCATTATAGACTGAATTCATTCAAGCCCTACGATGCCACCCAAACGGTCTGCAAGTTCTACAGCTAAAATAGTGTATAAATACTTAAATAAAAACTTTGTTTAGTGCAGGTGGTCCTGGAACGTAACCCCCACGATAAACAATTGTTTGCCCTATAGTTCATTTAATGACAGCATATATGAGCACATCATTTAAAGTAAGCCAACTTTATTCATACCACGCTAAATCAGTGACAGGATCAAATTAATTAATAACAAAATAAGATTAAATGAATATTTTTCAAATATTTACTGTTCTTTTTGCAACGCACGTTCCACGATCTATTACTCTAAACTGTACAGAAAGGAAATGATATATGCAGTGCATTAATACACTGCTTACAAAAAAATCAAAATGAGATATCTTCACAATGACACAACTACAGTATGAAACAATATATCATTAGTCCTAATTTTTGCTTCTCTACACATCTCTCTCTCATCTACAACAGACATGAAACAGAAGACAAGTATATAGTTTCTCTTAATAGTAATCAAGGGATGTAAAAGCATATTTGGGTTCAAATGCCTAATTTTCCATTTTCCTATACAGATATATACAGGCCTATCCAACTGACGTGTTTGTTTTAAATGGCCGCTCTCTTAAGAATTACAATAATAAAATCAAATCTGTCTTACATACACTTAATTCACATTTGAATGACTGAAACGTTAAGATGCATAAGAATAACTGCTTTATACAAGTACTAAACGGGCTGGTTTTAGCTGCTTTTACTGCTAATGTTTTGCTTGCTAAGCTTACCTTCCCACGTGGAGGAAATGTGTTACTTGCCAGCGGAAGTGTGACCTGGTTTTAGGGCTTTAAAGCTGCAGTTTATCAATGCTAAATTACATTTCTGTGAGACCAGACGTTTGTTAATCCTTTTAACGATGATGATTACTAGTCAACAATTTATTTAAATAACTAATTGACCAGTAAAAGTTAGTCCACCAAACACATTCCCAAGTTTATTATTGGGTGCAAATGTGAGTACAACCTAATGAACTGACCTGCCAAAGGTCCTGGAAGACCACGTTTTGCAGTAGTGGATTAAACCTTAAAAAAAAATTACAATTGCAAAATCTGTAGTATATTACCGAGATGTCATCAAGGGCTCCTTTGAAGTCAAAGCCACAAGTCTTCGGGTCATAGTAGGTGTAAGCCTTCAGCTGCATACCTGCATCCCTAAAGATGGGCGTGTGGTTTCCCCAAGAGGGCTTTGGCAGATACACATCTTGCACTGCTGTGTGGAACCGTGACTGCATAAACAAAGCGTAAATAGTAAGAGGACTACTATAGTAAAATACACACTGTGCAGCCAAAACATTAAAACCGTGCACAGACTGACCTAATAAATCTAATAAACAATCAAATAATAAGTCTTGTGACAACAGCATGTGTCGTGTTACAGCCTGGGATTTATTTATTTATTCAGTATATTACTAACAAAAAACACAACATTATGGGCAGGCAACTGGGCTGCAGCATCTCAAACAACAAGGCTTCGGGTTGCATCTGGTCCAAAGAAGAACGAACCAAACACTGACAGAAGTGATACTGTCAAACATGTCACGACGGTCGGACAGAACGCTGGCTAAAGGAGGACTGTGTCACAACACACTACGATGCCAAAGATTGCCAAAGATTACTAAAGTATACCAAGCCTACCAAAGATTGCGCCTGTAATGGGCACACAAGTGTCAGAACTGAAACTTAGCCCGAGAGAAGAATATTGTCTGGGCCAGTGAGTCTTGCTTTCCATCAAGCAGATGGCTGAGTGCAAGTGGACCATTTACCTGGGAAAGTGACGGTACCAGAATGCACTGTGGGAAAGAGACAAGCTAGTGGAGGGAGTGTGATTGTCTGGTTAAGGACATGGGGGGGGGGGGGGGGGCTGTGGATCCGGACATGCATGGGGTCATTAATTTGATGCCCAACTAAACATTTTTGCACACCACATGGATTTAAGGTTTTGGCTAATCCAGATCTCCACTGCTCACAAACATGCGGGTAATATAATATTCATATATGCCCTAATATTATTATAATATCCCCTAATTATCGTGAGCAGTATCGTTTTTAATTTTATAGATAAAAAATACCAACCAGGAAGTTGGCTCCAACACGCAGCGATCCAGTTCCCGAAATGGTCTGGACAGTGACACTCTATTGACAACAGAGAAGATCAACAACAGTTTGTCAGCACAAAGAGGACTTGTTGGCATCAACAGTACTTGTAAACTACAACCACAAAAGACTAAATTCTCCTTACCCTGCCACTTTTTAGAACTTCATTTTCAGGTCCAAGAGCCAGCTGAGCACTGGCCTTTGTGAACTCTCCCAGACCCCCAATGGTGAGGTACTCCTTATCCATCTTTTTAGCAGCAATCTGAGCCTCAGCCTGTACAACAGTTTTAGACAGTTACAGACACTCTTAACCAGAGCGAGTTACAAAAGTATTTGCAGAGATTAGTAAACAGACTACCCCTAATAATCAGGAATCTAATCACTTGTGAAACTTATGGGTTTTTTTTCCAGAGATGGGTGGGGTGGGGGTTAGTTGAGGTAATCTTTAAGAACGATACCACATTTGTTTAGTATTACAACAGCAAAGACAGTCGCAGCAGTACAGATAACTACAAAATACACTCACCAACCACTTTATTAGGAGCACCGGTTCAACTGGAGGTTAATGAAACCATTTAACCAGTGAAATATTTAACCAGCAAATCACATGGAATCAACTGCAATAAAGTGCACTTTATTTAGGTATGCAGACACTGTCAAGACAGTCTGCTGAAATTTGAAGTTCCAGCATCAGAATGGGGAAGAATAGTGATTTTGTGTTGGAGGTAGATGAGCTGGTCTGAGTATTTCAGAAACTGCTGATCCACTGAGATTTTCATGCACTACCATCTCTAGGGTTTACAGAGGCGGACTAAAAAACAGAAGGGGAAAAAAAAAAAAAAAAAAAACTACATGCAAGCATGGATCCACCCTGCCTTGTATCAACGATTCAGGCTGTTGCTCATGTACCGGTGTGGGGAATAATTTCTTGTAACACTAAGCCCATCTTACACGACTATTGTTGCTGATCATATCCACCCCTTTTTCACTGCAGTGTACACATCTAATGATGGCTACTTCCAGCAAGATAACTCAGCATGTCACAAAGCTCAAATAATCTCAAATGTGACAATGAGTTCACCCTTTTCCATTTCCCTCCACATTCACCAGATCTCAATCCAACAGATCTTTTGGAATGTGGAAATGTGCAAGTGAAAAATTGGAAATATTGACTCCATGTCCAATGACAAGATTTTTCCAGCACCTTGTTTAACCCATGCCGCAAATAATTTAGGCAGTTCATAAGGCAAACGGTACTAGCATGGTATACCTAATAAGGTGGCAGTTAAGCATGAAATATGAGTAGTAATAGCAAGCCAACAGCATTGAGATAACCATAGAAGAAGACATTTGGCTGCACCTTGCGAACACAGTTCAGGACATAGGGTTTGCCCTGGTCATCACGATAAGCCCCCACTCCAAGGTTCATTTTCTTGGGGTTGGTATCACGCTTGAAAGCCTCAGTTACCCCCAGGATTGGGTCAGGTGGGCCCATCTGCACCTCAGACCACCAAGAGCTGTAAAAAATTAGGTTGAAGTTAGGGCTGGGTGATACGGCTCAAATTTTTCAGAATTTATTTTTCAGTCAATATTGATAATTGTTGATCATTTGTAATTACATATGCTTATTATTGCCAGAGAAAAGTTTTATTTAACCACCTTATTTTGAACTTTGCGACCTTATTTATCAAGCTACATAATAAAATCGCACACATACGTTTATAAAAAGTTGTAGAAAAAAAAAAAAAAGTTTTAAAAATGCAATAAATAAACATTAAAGAAACGCTTACATTTAGTAAATTATATTTTACAATATGTGCAATATAAATGTGTTTTGGAAACTGTATTAAACATAAAACATCTAAAACCTATCAAACAAAACAAGATGAAATATAAACTCGATGACAAAGGTTTAGAGGTATCTAGGATGGACCACACAGTGTAAATGTGTATTATGCTCAGATGAACCCATATTCCAGGATGCATTTAGAAGAAAAAAAAAAAAAACCCTGTAAGCTGTGCACTCCGGACCAAAGATTATAAGGTCATCTAGGGAGTTATCAAATGTCCAAAATCCAGGCTGTCATGTGTCAGAACCCTTGGTAAAGGTCATTTACAATTTTATGATGGCAGCATTAATGCAGAAAAATACACACAGATCATAGAGAAACATATGCTGCCTTCAAAATCTTTTCCTGGGACGTCCATTCATTTTGAACAAAACAATGCAAAACTGCATGCTGCACACATTACATGTCATGGTTGGTGCAGAAGAGGGTACAGGTACTACAGGCTACCCAGTACACATTTTAGAATGTGTTTGTAAGTAGAATGGGGAAAAAAATAACACCTGAAACACTTAATCACTTGGTATCATCTGTGTCAAAACAACAAATGTGGTGAAAAGGAATGTGTAATTCCTGAAAGTGGTAAATGCTTTACCATACCAACTTTTTTGGACTGTGTTGCAGGCCTGTGATGCAGGAATGAATGATTGTTAACAAATAAGTTTACCAGACAAAACATTAAATATCTCAGGATCATACTGCCTGCAATGAAATAAGAGTAAAAGTAAGAAACAGTATGTTTTTTATATGCATTTTCGATAGTGTCTCAATTTTTGCAATTTGTTGCCATCTAGCATAAATACAGGGTAAGAGAATTCTCAAGCAGTTTCAATAACTTTGATGTTATGAGCAATAAGTAATAAAAAGGTTAGCTAACGGTATTATACAGTTATTACTCTGCAAGGACAAACTACAGTCCTATTTATAACGTAACGCTTTGCTGCCCTATGCATCTCTCCAAAGGTCAGTACTTTGGAATTTGGAGCGTGACAAGACTGAGTGCGAAGTCTGGACGTCAAAATGGGGCATACCTGTATACTCATTTAAATAACTATATCAAATTTACATAAAAATGATCAAAAAGCCCCTATACATTCTACCACGCCACATCACACAGAAACAAAGTCAGATTTAATTCTCGCTAACGTCATTTCCTAAAACAAAGTAGTTTGTAATGTGATCATTCATAATTATTGCATGTTACACCATAAACATATTTTGGAACAACATGCTTCAAGTGAAGAGCAACTGTGGTTAAGAGGCTCTGTATCAGACTTGCCCAGCCAATATCCAATTTGTTTAATAAGGTCAGCATCGGTGCCGATCCAGATGATCTGATTGGTGAATCATTAAAGGAGTTTGCTGAAATTACTTAAGAGTTAAGAACTGTAACACATTATTAAAACCTATTATTATTCAAAATCATTTCAATAGTTGGTGAAACTGAACAGAAGAGCATTTCCACTAGCTTGATACGAAGAAAACTCAAAACAACAGCTATAAGATCATAAAATAAAGCCAGAAGAAAATCCTAAGAAGCATAAACACTAGATATGGGAACAGTGGACAAAGTTCATGTCTGTCTGTGGAGTCCAGATTCACCCTAAAAAAACAAGTGGAAAGCAAGATCTCAGGCAAGAATTAACACAACCCGAAATAGAAATAATTGTGACATTGCCTATGGCTTGTTAAAAAAAAAAGCCACAGTTAATGTGCACCCAATTCAAAGCTAAAGACAGTCCAATTAACCACTAGTGTGAGAGACCTTTTTTGGCAGGACACTGTTTAATTCTCTTTAATTAGCGATGAAATGACCTATTTTTTCATGCAGGCTACACTATACAATCAAACGTCACAATTAAACAGAAGACAAGTGTAGGGTCTCCACTCATGTGTAGCTTTCTGATTAACTGTGGAGATCAAGGCCCACTTTCCAATAACTAGCAGTTCTGAATCATAAACCAACACTCAAACGGCTTAATGAACCTTCACTAAGGACTAGTTATTTTAAATATTTAATAAAGATCAAGATTTCATCAAGATGTTCTGGCTCTTTGTACTGTGCCACACATTGCACAAAAACTACACTGCTCACAAAAGTTAGGGGATATTTCATTATGTGTGTAATTATTATGCTAGATGCTATAATGGAAACTGCACTACACACCTGACCTGTGAAATTAAGAGCAGGCAATTATCTGGATTTGTTCCATAACAGTAATCACATTAATCCACACAAAAATGCTCATTCTCCATGCGAGTGGGGCTGTGCCTACTTGCAGCCTTCATCTAAGATCATGTCATGCTTTTACTTAATAAATGAATGGTGTGCTGGCAATTTATAGCTCTCTAATGTGAACAGAAGGCAAGGACATTATCAAGGAGTTACAACCATTATGACGTTATTTGCAATATGTAATACATAACTGAAAGTATAGTACAGTAAACAAAGTATAGTACAGTTAATTATTTTGCAAGGACAAACAACAATCCTAGCTATAAAGTTATGGTTTGGTGCCATATCTGAAAAGGCCAGTGCTTTGGAACTTGGAGTGCCAAGACTCAGAAGGTCCCAGTGAGCTGGCATGGCCTGGTCTGCAAAGATACACATTCTTATCCAAGCCACCATAGAAAAGACCAGATAGTCACTGAGCGCTGAGTAAGATCCGAAATTGAACTAAACGATTCACTAAAATGAACACAGACAGAATTGGCTTGACTTAATTGAAATTTGAAGCCTTGATCTTACATTTAAACATGGAATATAAACTTGATATGTAGACAGCACTTCCATTTATATTACATACACTCATACACGGGCAATTCCACGGTCCACGAGTGCCAAGTTAAACTGAAACATTTAATCATGTAGTCACATTTACAGTATTTAGCCGACACCCTTATCCAGAGCAAAAAGTGCTTTAAGGCATCAGTAACAATATATTCCTAATAATCCGGAATCTAAACAAGAATACACTTCGGAAACTGTAAAGGTTGTGTTTTTTTTAGAGAGAGAAATCTATTCAATTATTATATCAAATGTTATTTATTTGGAATTGTATTACTAACTTAAATTATATTATTTACTTAATTTTACTATTACCTTAATATGTTTTTAAATAATTATTTCAATTAACATCTAGGCCTCCCATGGAGGATGGGTCCCCTGTTGAGCCTTGGTCCTCCCAAGATTTCTTCCATCTACTTTCAGGGAGTTTTTCCTTTCTACTGTCGCCCTAGGCTTGCTCAATTTGGAATTGGCCTTTTAAGAGAAGATAAGATGGCAAAGCTGCTTTGAGACAATGCTCCATTGTAAAAAGCGCTAGCTAAATAAATACATTTGAATTGAATTGAAATCAGACCATTTGGAGCAGGACCGCTTGGTGGCCTCATTAAGTACTATTTCACATGATTTAACACTATTCCACGTGATCGTCTTCAGCTTTTCTAAGCCTCTGTTGCTGGGTGAATGGAACATGGCTCTGGAGTATGCACACCCACACATCCTAACCTGCGAATAACCTTGAAATAGCCATGCTTGCTAAGTCCCGTGGAAGCTCATGTAGCTAGAGGTCGATGAACTTCCTAAGCTAGTTGTGTTCGTTTCTACCGTATTGCAACAGAAGTGCAAGTGATAAGACCTGTAGGAACGCGGCCATTAGCAAACCGCTATGCTAACAAGCCCTCATAGCAGTCAAGGTGACATCCGAATGAGCAGTTAGCAAGTGGCTAATGATGCAGCTAGCCAATAGATAACGTCACCGGTTATAGTAGAAGCTTCATATTATTTACTTCGTGGCATTGGTGCATAGTTAACTAAAGTTTAAATTACGCATAGGCTTAAATCACTACTTAGCTGTTAGGCTACGCAAGAGCCGTGTAGGAGAAATCCTGATCGTTATTCATGCTACGTGCCAACGATGCTAGATGTCAGTCTGTCTTCTTCATGACTTAATGCAAAAGAAAATAAGTTACCTTGCACGGAGAGGCGAAATTCCTAAAGCTGGAGTATAAACCCCGAGCTGTGAAAAAGCCCTGCTCGATTTTAGCAAAGCCATCGCTGCGACCGCGTGAGCCGGACTGGACGTGGAAGAGAAAGCGACACCTGCAATGTGAAGTTCGGCGGCCTCAAAGATGCCTGTATATGAATAACACAGAACAGCGCCATCTTCAGCCTCTTCTGATGTACAGCTACTTACACACTTAAGAAGGTTCAGTAACGTTTAAAAGTCGTTTAACCCTTGTGTTTTCTTAAGGGTTATAAATTACAGACTGTTATGTTCACCAGAAGAGAAACCCCCCTAAATGTCTTTTTTTTTAAAAACTTTAATTCAACTTTAACTGTGGTGACATAAGTTCCTAAAGTAATCACTAAGTGAGACACTGCCTTTTACGTCAAGCTGTGGACCGACAATACAAAGAATGTCATCTTTGAGATAATATCACTCACATACCCATATATATATATAGTCTTGAGTCTAGTCTTAAGATGAACTGACTGAACTGAAACAAACACACACACATACATACACACACACACACACACACACACACACACACACACAGACACACACAGACACGGTCTGTTCTTGCCTGGACCAATATGGCGGACCCGCTGACGTACCGCAGGCACAGCACCAACGCTGCGTTCAGTTCAAAATATCACTTCTTATAGAAGTATAAGATATATATATATATATTATATAAGAAGTATAATAAAACACTCATTCTAAACAGAGCGTGAACTAATAACGTTTGGGTGGTGAGATGAAGCGTTTACCTCTTCTAGCAGGTGTGGGTCGAGACACTCTCCATCATCAGTAAACAAAGTGTCCCAGTTGTCCCCCTCCTCCCCCTCTTCCTCCTCCTCCTCCCCCTCCTCTCTTTCTTTCGGCTTCTGCTCAGCATCTTTGTCCTCGCTGTTTGACTTCTTCTCATCTTCTGCACACTCGTCGTCCTTTAGAGCCTCGGTTTCGCCTCTCCCTCCTTCCTCACGTCCCTCGTCCCGTTCCCTCGCGCCGTTCGAGACGCCCCCGTTCCCCGCTTGCTTTTGATCTGCCCCTCCTTTGCCCTTCTTGTTTTTGGAGTTGTATCTGCGAGCCTTGTCGGTGTAGCGGGGCCTGGCTCGGGGCTTCTTATCGCCCTCGCTAGGGGCCTTTTCTCGGCTCTGGCTGTCCCCCTGGCACCTCTTGGGGACGTACAGAGGCATGTCAGGCTTCTTGGGGCGAGTCGGGGCGGCGGATTTGGATTCACCTGCAGAAAGGCCGCTGTCCTCCATCACCACAGAGCAGCTCCGGACTACACGGATCTTCTTATGAAGCAATCTGTCATCTAAAAAGCACAAAAAATAACAAAGTTGTGTGAACGGTCACGAGCAACAGGAATCATTTGGAACTCGGGCACGTCGTTTAATTTTTAGCACTGTGCAACGTTATTGTATTTAATTAGCATTGAGACAGTATTCGAGTAAAACAACTAAAAAAAACATAATCTAATACAAATACTTTTTTTTACTCCTGGTACCGTGTTAACAAAAACCGCTGTATACCGAAACCTCGCGATATTTCCCCCGTACTGTGAAAAGTCGTCATATACCGCGATAATACGGTTTTGCTCGCAAACAAGCTCGCAAGACTCGCTGCGATCGTATAACGAACGTGTTCATTTTTATCTAGAAACGTCAATTTAAAACACACAAACGCCTCATTCTTAATGTCACACACAGACAAACACACTAAACCCTGCGTTTAAATTATATAAAACCATAAATGGGGAAAGTCTAAACTCACAAACTGCACATCCGCCGAAATGGTGGAACCATTACCAAGTGTTTTGGAGCCGCGCTCGATGACGTCAATGCCGGTGGCCGACGCGGCTTCGTGTGGGATTTGTAGTTCTTTTCTAAGGAACCGTCCTACACGCTAATCGCTGTTATATGATGTTTTAGGTTATACCGTGTGTTTTGTGTAGGTTTTTTACTTTTGGTCGTTGCGTGAAAGAAAGCACATATATGAAAACAAGTAACATTACGATGCAATTAGCTTTTAGCTAATATGAAAACCCTGTTGTTGTTGTTGTTGTTTTTCAAACTCGCATATGCGGTGATTTGGACACTGGTTCGATGCAGCCAGTTTTGCCAGCAAGTTCACCAGCTAAACCAAAACCAGGAGAGCAAGCAATATTATATATTATATTATAATATCTTATACCAGCATGAATATACTGGCTGACCATCGTACTAGCATCCAAAACATACCAGGAGAGCAGGAAATGTGTCAGAACAATTCTAAAATATCACTACGTTATTATATTATTAGTTATTTGTCAATTATTTTCTAAAGAAACGTAAATGGAGAGAAGTAACTCTAAGTCGCTCACTAAGATATATTTTTACAACCTTACTGAAAAAAAAACAGACCAGCGTGATGCTGGACTTGGTGGTGACCAGAGTTTGTTGTGTTTTACTGGGGGTGCTGGTGACCAGTACATCCTGGTATTTACTGGTGGTACCGGTGATTAGTACATACTGGTCTTTGCTAGTTCTTGGACGGTGCTGACTAGTGCATGCTGGTCTTTTCTGTGTATGCTGGTGACTAGCACATGCTGATTGAACGACAAAACACGCAAGATCATACTGGGCAACCAGCTTTGCCAGCAAGGTAATGCTGGTAAACCAGCAAAACCAGCACCACACCAGCTTAAAGCAGCATGGATCTGATGCTGGTCAATGCTTGTTTTTATTCAGCTGGGCACGATCTTAACAAGTGTTAACGAAACCATTAGTTTCAATTCAGCACTGTTAATACTAAAACGTATGAATTGGTCATTCTAGATCTACCTTCATCCAACAAGAACATTAATCAGACTATTTCAGCTTAGACATTAAAAACATTTTTTGAACGCCATACGTTTTCCAGGCTTGATTGTCAGCGAATGATCAGTGTTTTCAATAAAGGCATTAAAATACTTATAGTTTGTGTGTTATAAGCAGACAGTGTGTGTGTGTGTGTGTGTGTGTGTGTGTGTGTATAATGTGGACATTTTCTTTTGTAAATATAAAAAAACAGACCCATGTACAGGCAAACTGTAATTACTTTTATTACATATTCTATGTTTCAGGTTTAAAACACAGTTCTATATACAGTGGATTCCGGTTAATTGGACCACCGGTTATTGGGAGCAGCCGCTTATTGGGACTGAAGCCTAAAGTACAGAAACAAATCCTATTATATACCTGTAATTTTATTCGCCTTTTTGGACCAAAATTACGCTTAATCAGCCCAAAGAACGTGAGAAGCGAATAAGAAAAAGAAGCCACAAGTCGCCACTTAGAGCGGATACAAAGCGGGTCAGCGAG
>JAUZST010004422.1:0-16329 GCA_034779995.1 Parotocinclus haroldoi | reverse complement strand
TAGTTTGGAATCTGGGTACCATTTTTGTGTATCCTTTCTTTAAAGTGTTATTTGTGAGGTTTAAACTTCTTTAACCGGGTGATTTGCGCTGCTGCTGTCACAAACTGCTGTTGCTTTGAGAAGATTTTTCTTGAATAACATCACTATCACATACAGTAGCACTGACAGTAGCATACTGCTGTTAGCTGCAGTGTCATTATCTACACAAATGATAGTTAAAAATAAAAAAATATAATTGAAGGTCCTGAAGTCAACTGTTTTAAATAGATCTAAAAACATCAATATCTGTACGTTATTTCACAATCTTAGATAATAGGACACTGGGAATGTCATTTGGTGAAAGTGGAAGAGCTGATAAAATATGAGCTTACTTACTAAAGTAGACTCTATAGTCCTGTGTGTTGGGTTGTCCCCTCTCCTCCATACTAAAATTCATGTTCGTTTACAGGTGCTCCGCTTAATGTCACATTCAGATCTTCTCTAAAGCCACAGAGGATACTTTGATAAGCCTGGAGGGTGGAACCAGTCCTCTTGCAGACATGTGACATGCGTCTGATCTTAAGCCAATGGTAAACATATGACCTCCTTCTCGACCTGCAAGCCGTGAGTGTACTAACAAAGGTTTTTAGACTCAGACAAGTCCTGTAGTCATGGGATATTTTGAATATCTACCAACATGACTGCCTGTCTATCTGTCAGTATATCTGTCTGTCCGTCTGTCTGTCTATGCATCCATCCATCTATTAATTCATCCAGCTAGCTAAACACCCATCCACCTTCCACCCACTCATCTAGCCACTCTTTGACCACAGTTCTTATTTTTTTAGCAGCTGATCAGTAAATTGCTGTGTGCTGGGTCTGTAATCTAGGACACTGATCGTCCCTTGACTTATGGTAGGCAGACTGCACCAGATGGCACTGATTGGAATTAAGTGTTAAGCAGGGTTAAACAATACAGCTAAGAACAAAACTGTTTCGCCCTTTTGCTCTTTTGCTTTAATGTAAAGACTAACCTCTTGCTCTTACTGTGTCAATTTAGAGCCAGGTACATAAAAATAATATAGAATTATTTGAGAGCATATAAGTGACCACAGATACACATTTTTTGTTAATCTTTGGTAATAAAAGAAAATCCAGTGGACAGTAAAAAATCACACCACTGTAACACACACTTTAACTCAATTTAGCACATGTGAAACCTCCCTTGGCTTTATTACAGCAGAGACATCTCCAGTGATGCTTGAAAAGCTTTGTGAAAAGATCCCAGACTGTTAAATATGACAGATTGCTTGCTTCTAATAGCTTCTTGCTGTTATTGCTGTAGTCACAGAAAGAAAAACACTGTCTGGGTGGTGGTAGCCTTCATAGTTACCACATAAATGTGTGAAGAAAACTGATAGATTGAGAAGTATGAGCAAGGGATTTCATTAAAGATGTCAGAGCAGCTCAAAGAAAACACTAAGGGTCCGTGTCATGTAAGACACAATTAAATTTAACTTGAATAGTTTAAAGGTGCAATTAGAATCGGAATAAAGTCCAACTCTCCATAAACAGTGCTTTGTGTTTCTAGTGTCCCGTCTAATAGTAATCACATTTACACTGAATTATTCTGCTAGAATATTTACTCTAACAGAATAATCAAAATAAGTGGGGTTCAAATATACAGGCAGGCCGTCGAGATTCCACCACAGGACAAAAAAGGGACATAGACATAAAAGAAAGAAGACTCTGATTATTCAAATGTTTGAAAATATTGACACCATGTCCAGGAAGGAGGTATATTTGTATAACATTTTGGTGTTTTTACTCCACATACCTGGATGAAGTTCAGTATATATTAACAAAGGTTCTACTTGATTTAATAATTTACTTAAGTATTTTATATAACCAGTGCTATGCCCACAACTAGCGCTCTTGCTTTACTGCCCAATAAATCTCTGAGTTCAGTTCCTGTCACTGACTAGACCTGTGTGGAGTTTGCATGTTCTCCCAGTGTCTGTGTTTTCTCCAGTTACTCCAATTTCCTAATTCCAAAGACATGTGCTAGGAGTCTCTAAAATATCCCAGTATGCATGAGCACCTTCTGCTTCTGATTAGGCCCTGGCTTCCAGTGACCCTGAATTGGATTAAGCAGGCATGAAAATGAATGAAGGAATTAAATATTTATTTATATGAATGTATATAATGTGATTTTAAATATGGGGCCAAAATTCATAAATAAATCAGCAAATGCCTACAACAAATGACTACTACCACTACTAGTAATAATAATAATTTAAAAATAATAATAAAAATAATTTAAAACTACTGCTACTACTACTACTACTACTACTACTACTAATAATAATAATAATAATTTAATAATAATAATAAAATAATGTATTACTACTACTACTAATAATAATAATTAAATAATAATAATAAAATAATTTATTACTACTACTACTAATAATAATAATTAAAAAAGATTATAAAAATAATTTAATACTACTACTACTACTATTACTAATAAAAATAATTTCATACTACTAACACTACTACTAATAGTAATAATAATTTAAAAATAATAATAAAAATAATTTTATACTACTACTACTACTACTACTACTACTACTACTACTACTAATAATAATAATAATAAATAATTTAATATTACTACTACTTATAATAGTAATAATTTTAAAAAATAAATAAAAATAATTTCATAGTACTACTAAAAATAATTTATAAATAATAATAAAAATAATTTCATACTACTACTACTACTACTACTACTACTACTACTACTACTACTAATAATAATAATAATAATAATAATATTTAAAATAATAATACAAATAATTTATTACTACGACTACTACTACTAATAATTTTAAAATAATAATAAAAAATAATGTACTACTACTACTACTACTACTACTACTACTACTACTAATAATAATAATAATAATAATAATAATAATAATAAAACAAAATTTACTACTACTATTAATAATAAGTAAGTTTTCCATTGTTAACGTTATCATTGTATCATAAGCTGGTTTCTAGAGGGGAAATAAAGAAATCGGCTTCCGGTTGGCAGGGGGCAGTTGTTGCTAGGATACAGTAAACTCTTGAGCTATTTATGAAAGAGCACCGATAGCTCTAAATACACGCAATGCAGTAAAAAGGAATTAAGTGTGTTTCTAGTGCTGTTACTACAGGTAAGTCTCATTGAGCTAAACGTTTACTTTCAGTGATAAGAACACAGTTAAAACATTCGTAATTACTCGAAAGACATTTCTTTTTTAATGTTAGCGTACATGTTTCATACAGCATCAGAACTCTAGTAGACTCACCCATCTACACTACTCACAAAAATAAAAGGATAGTTAATTATTTGTCATCTTTCCTCTATTTTTTGTGAGAAGTACACAAAGTACAGATCTGTGATAATAATGCATGAAAAACAACAAAGTATCATTAGCGTCAGTTTCCTCCATTAAAGGTCAGTTTAGAAATGTTTCTAATGGACAGGATAATTTCCGACGACGAGGATTAATTATAGTAGGTTGTGTTTTTTAATTGTTATTTTGTTACAGAAACTAATTGCGTTTGATCTCTAGACATAAAATGAAAATTTAAAAAAAATCGTTAAAACTATACCAACATCTTTAAAAATCTTAAAATCTCCTAATCCCCGATCATAATCACTAGATCACGACCAAATAAAAATAACCAACTTTAAAGTAAGACACCTGTAGAAATACAGGACTTCATATCAGCCTATTATTGTTTTGTACACTCACAGCCACCGTGTTGTCACACTTAATGTCCATTTGATCAGTTCCAATGACCATAGAAAAGCACGTTGTAGTTTTACAATTACAGATATCTCTTTACTTACTTTGTTTCTCTTTCTTACTTTCCCTTTTCTTTAATGGTCAGGACCCCAAAGGACCATCATAGTTTAGGTAATACACTGCTCACAAAAGTTAGATGATATTTCAAAATGAATATGAAGCGATTAAAAAAAGAAGCATTTTATAAGCATAAGACAGTTGTTTGATTATCCAAATGCAAACTCAATTATGATAGCAAATGAGTAAATGATAGCATGAGTAGCAAGTAACGTATTCATGTATTCAGGCTAAACGGGCAGGTTATTATACCCTCCAATTGATGCCAGTTTAGAATGACCAAATGACCTAACATGCATGTCTTTGGACTGTGGGAGGAAACTGGAGTACCCGGAGTAAAAGACACGTACAGGACATGCAGACTCCACACAAAGAGGACCCAGACCACTCCACCATGGGATTGAACCCGGGACCTTCTTGCTGTGAGGCTGCGGTGCTACCCACCGAGCCATTTGCTGCCTGCATGCTAACCACCTCATTACAAAATAAACATGAATTACCTCATAATTAATCACTGAAAAAAGTGACAATTAAGCATCTAGGTAGATAAGAGATAAGTCATTTACAACACAACTTCTTTTTTTCCAAATCACTATTCATTTTAAGGGATTAGTGGACTTTATAGTGGGTTATGGGAGTAATTTATCACAGCAGGAATTTGAATTATCGCAGTTCTGATAGTAGGATATGACTTGATTGTTATGTAAGTAATTTAGATAATTGTCATGGTCCTACTTGGAACTTACAGTTATTCTTGGCGCATCTAACGATCCTGAATATTGACTTGTAGGTCTTAAAATGGAGATTGTGCACGTGTACACCAAGAGGCGCAATGAGTTTGGTCGACAGTGTAACTTCTCAGATAGGGCTGCTGAGCTACTTGTAGACATTTTGCCTGATCCCTCGCTTGCTTCCAACTTCATACACCCAGACCTCTGTGATGCAGCCATACAGTGTTCACAGGAAATGTCTGAGCATGAGGTTAGTATCTCCAGAACAATATTTTTCATGGTCTTATAGGTCGTAAGGCTTACACAATGTCAGTACTTGTATTGTGAGGGAATATTTGACATTGTTCATCATATTATGAGCTGTTTTCACCTCTGAAGTTAAACACAGAACGTTTTGAGTCTGAGACACGTGGAATAAACCATGTGGAGGGAGGGTGGCCAAAAGATGTCAATCCCTTAGAAATGGAACAGACCATTCGCTACAGGAAGAAAGTGGAGAAAGATGAGAACTATGTGAACACCCTCATGCAGTTGGGAAGTGTAAGTGTCCCCAGGACCGTGGCATAGACACACACTAATGTAGCTCTAAGCCTCATTTCAAGAGTTTTACAAACTCTCAAAGGTTTCAAACTTTTCTCTTGTCTGCAGCACATGGAACATTGTATCAGACAAAACAATGCGATTGATATATATCAGGAGTATTTTGACGATGAGGAGGTAGTAGAGGACAAAGAGGAGCAGCCTTCAGCCAAAATCATCAATGTGTTCAGGTGATCCCACAAAAGATTTAAAAAAATGTTATAACTGCAAAGATCTGTTACGACAGATGTATAAATCAATCTGTTGTTCACTGTTTTCAGAGACCCTAATGAGGTGAAACGCACTGCCACAGGTCTGTCATGGCACCCTGATGGCAGCCGTAAGCTGGCTGTGGCCTACTCATCTCTTGAATTCCAGAAAATGAGCAACATGAGTTATGACTCTTATATCTGGGATATTGGTATGTCAAAATCATTACTGCTTCTTGTGTTTTTGCTCATTAAAGTAAGTTGTTAAAAACGTTGAATGCTTTATATTTTAGTATTTTTGGTTACACAAGCATTTTGTTGCTAGTGATATCAAAGTTTCTATCCATAGATCTAATGCAGTGGCACCCATGGTTACCTAGTGACCCTGCTCCCATGATTTAAGGAACTCTAGAGACTCAAAATAAGGGTCACAATAACTCCCCTTCTTTGTGTCTCTGGAGTTGTTGGGGCTGGGGCAGTTGGTGTGTACCTGACCAGAAGTTCTCCTGCACGACAGAAAACAAAGTTGTAGGGGCTGGGTCAGTAGTGAGTCAGTATTGGAATGCAATTTCTTAAAGCAACCCAATTACAAATGGGACATGGAAACTCATCAGTTAATAAGCTGAAAACACCACTTGTTTGGTTATCATTAAATACCAACAGGTATGCGCCATTTAATGGCCTTGTTGAGCGAAATGGGAGTTTACTGGACAGTACTATAGTCACATTATGATTTTATTATAAGCCTAGTCTGTTATACTCATAACTCCTTTTCGGGAAAAACACAACACATTTGTGCTTCAGGTACTCAAGGAATCCTTCTTTTGCACTATACAGTCATTAAATGCACCATATAATCATTAAAATACATGACAATGTACAAAACAAGCACAAATAAACAATCACACACACTGTTGAATGCGTGTGATGGAATATAAACTTAAATAAACATACTTCACTGGCTGCACACAACCATGAGGAGGTGAGTCTTGTTACCGGCTGTTAAAGTGAACAGATTTTGATCAGATGGTTGTCAAACGGTGCTTACCATAATTTGTTTGAAAACATTTAGCTGCTCAAAACAATTTGGTGACAATGTATATATGTGGAATGATGTAGAGTATGTAAAAAGCATAATGTAACCAGTTATTTGAACCTATTGCCATGTGTCCAGCTTTAAAAACTCAACATTACAATTAACATTATTCTGATGTGTGTGGTTTTATACAGAGAATCCCAGCAAACCTGAGATGACCCTGAAACCTGTCTCTCCTCTCGTCTGTTTGGAGTATAACCCCAAAGACTCACACATTCTAGTTGGGGGAAGCTACAATGGACAGATTGGTGGGGCTCTTTATTGTCACTGAAGACATCTCTTTATGCTATAGCTAAAATGAAATGATAAAGGGTGTAACAATGCATAGTGATTCAAAAATGGGATAATGTTTGCCATCGGGATGTAGAGGTTTAGCGGTTAAGGTACTTTTTAAGGTCAAATTCACCTCTGTGAAGCTAACCATTATTGGGCCCTTGAGCACGGCCCATAACTCACAATCGCTTTGACAGTGAGACTGTATCTTAATTTTTAATAAAAATTATCTTAAATTGTTATTAATTGTTTTTAATGTTAAACCTTTGTTTATAGCAATTGATTACATCCCCTGCAATGGGTAGTAGTGCTTATATAATACACAGTGTGTCATACTGTGTTTCTTATTATATAACTGTTACCATGATTCTGTTTTATTACAGATTAAGCTTCCCTTCAACAACTTAATTTTTTATTAGTTTTTAGTTAATCGTTACTCTTTGTGTCACTGTGGACTGTCGTTGTGCTATGGTACTCTCTTGCAAATATGCATGTATGTATAACTGTAACGTTGAGCTGAGTGACTGACTCCTCTGCAGCCCACTGGGACACACGGAAAGGCAGCCAGCCTGTTGAGATGTCCCCCATTGAGCACAGCCACAGAGATCCGGTCTACAAAGTCATCTGGCTTCAGTCAAAGACGGGCACAGACTGCTTCTCAGCTTCGACCGATGGTCAGGTCAGTGAATTGTAATAAAATGAAGGACTGTTACGATCTTTCCTCTTTCACTATGGATTTTCCACTACATTTAGTCATATACGTTCACATACATTCATATACATCATATACCCCTATGTGCTTTTGATAAGGTGCTGTGGTGGGACATTCGTAAGATGAGTGAACCCACTGAAAAGCTGGTGCTGGACCTCAGCAAGAAGGGGAACCTGGAGAACGCACTGGGTGCCATCTCACTAGAGTTTGAAACGACGATGGTGAGACTTTTGTAATGTAAAATGTTTAAGCAGAGAACATCAGAATTTGATCATATCAATAAAATCTCTGAACTTTTCTGTATCAGCCCACAAAGTTTATGGTTGGCACAGAACAGGGCCTGGTGGTTTCGTGTAACCGCAAAGCCAAAACTCCAGCAGAGAAGATTGTGTGCACATACAGTGGCCATCATGGACCAATTTATGCTCTGCAGAGGAACCCTTTCTTTCCTAAGAACTTCTTGACCGTGGCCGACTGGACTGCTCGCATTTGGTCTGAGGACATTAGAGAATCCTCCATTATGTGGACTAAGTAAGGATCCATTAATACTGTTAAATAAACTACACTACTTTTTTCTTGTGGTCCAATAGTAAAGAACTGCCCTAAATCAGAAAAAAAGTGTTCTGTACATTTAATTTGACTTTAATTGAAAACAGTATAAATACAGTAGAGTTTATGTTTTGTCCGGTCAGCTTAATTACAATTGGTAATAAATAAAGTTGTGATGTAAAAAGTGTAAAAAATAGTGTACAAAATTATGTGATTTCAAACAGGTAATGTCAGCAGGTGATTATAATCATGATTAGGTAGAGAGTCTCTGAGGAGCAAAGTTGGTTAGAGGATCTCTAGTTCTGTGAACAGGAAAATGATGAGAAAGTTATTGAAATATTTAAAAACAATCCCTTCCAAGAGTTCTTTGAGGACCATTGAATATGTTCGGGCAATGTTTTGTAGTTTTTCACCCCATCACTAGCCATAAATTGCTCCCGTTCAAATTTTAAAAAAATGTGTTGTAGGCCTGAAATGTGGGAATTGATGTTTATATATAAAACAAATAAAATTAAGTTGATCAGACAAAACATTGAATATCCTAGATTCATACTACCCACAATTACATAAAGGTCAAAGTACATGTAATTAGCACTGCGTTATTTTTTCTTAGATTTGCATACCATATTTGTGATTTTTCAAAGGATTCATTGTTATATCCAGTTTTCTATACACAGTGTATATGGATTGGTTTGCTCCCAGTGTACTGTGTGTAGCGTTAGTATAGATATGACAGTGTAGTTTTCCATATTTATAACTCCTATATCTCTTTAATCAAGGGTTTTCCCCTGCTTACAGATACCACATGGCCTACCTATCAGATGGATGCTGGAGCCCTGTTAGACCTTCAGTCTTCTTTACTGTTAGAATGGATGGGACTTTAGATGTTTGGGACTTCCTGTTTAAACAGAATGACCCCACTCTCAGTCTTAAAGTAGGTTACCTTAGGCGGGCTCAGCCTCTTTCCATAACCAAATGTACATAAAACCGTTTCTTAATTTGATTAAACTGGTTTACTATATAATAATTCAAATACCATAGACTGGCATGTTATTTACAAAACTATTAAATACATCTTATACTTACAACTTATACTAATATAATATAAACTTTGCTTATGATTGTTTGATCTTATATCAAACTGGCTGTTTTAGGTGTGTGATGAGGGTCTGTACAGCCTGCGGGTGCAGGATAACGGGCGCTATCTGGGTTGCGGCTCACAGATGGGTACTGTCACTCTACTTGAGATCTCCTCCGGCCTATGCACTCTGCAGAAAAATGAGAAAGCTCTGGCCACAGCGGTAAGCCACGTGTGTATATGTCAGTGTACAGTTCAGTTATTGATGCATGCCTGCTTAAAGTCTTAAATGGGTTTAAGAAAAAGTACTAGTCATTTTTATTGGGCAAAGTAGTCAATCATTTATAAAGTGATTGATCATTTTGACAGTGATTGATAGATTTTGAACCCAGGTCCTTTAGAATTGCTGTTTCCAACAGCTTTCCTCTCCCTCCAAGTCAGAGGAGCTGTGGAATTCAAAATGAAGACGTTATTCTGTTTTAGCTTTAGAAATGCACTGTGTACTTGGAAATCTGACTAATCCAGGCATGGTTCTGATTATATTCACTTGCAGGCCACTTTATTAAGTATTTGTTATGTGTGCCTACTGGCAGATGTTTGAACGGGAGACAAAGCGGGAGAAAATTCTAGAAGCTCGTTACAGAGAGATGCGCCTGAAAGAGCGCAGTCGTTCGGAACAGAGCAAAGAGGGTGAAACCAAAGAGGGAGAGGAGAGCGCTGAGGATCTGGTGGAGCGTGCAGAGAAAGAGTTCTATGAAGTAGTGGAAGCAGAAATGAAGAAAAGGGAGAAAAGGGAGGACAAAAAGGAGGAAGACAAGGTCAGGATCTGTATATAATATAATAATAACAGTTTACTTTGTCCCAACTTCATCATATAACCTATATCATATATACATATAACCCTTTTGCCAGGGTTTTCTATATGAAGACTGCTTTGTTATATGGTTTTATGGAATGGATGTGACTGAAATCATTCTAATTGCCTAAAAGTGGTGTCCACGTACATTTGAAATCCACACCCGTACACTTCAAATAATTTCAAAATCCATATGGGATTATAACTTAATCATGTGCCACATTTACTAAGTTAGAAATCATAACCACGTGGCAGTTCATCCACAATAAAATAACAACTAAATACTGTATTTTGGTCGTTAAAAAGTGTGGCACGGTGCCTCGATGGGTACCTCTCTTGCTTCACAGCGAGAAGATCATGGTTTCATCACCAGGTGGAGTGGTTCGAGTTTGCATGTTCTCCACATGTCTCTGGTTTCCTCCCATAGTCCAAATGCATACTACGTTAACTGGTGCTTCGAAAAGTATCCCTAGTGTATGAGTGTGTATATGCATGTGCCCTACGATGGATTGGTGCCCTGTCTAGGGTTGTTCCTGCTCAATACCCTATGCTGCCGTTCAAGAATCTGTCCACAACCCTGTTCAAGATTAAGTGGAAAGGAAAGTGAATGAATGAGTGAGTGAGAAAATGCAGACGAGAAAATATTCAATTTGAATTAATAATTTAAAAACTATACACACAGAACACAACTTTTTTTCCTGGTACTTCACCAAATGGTAATTTTTTTTGTGAAACAGACTCAAATGTATTGCCAAAAACCACTGCTGTCAGATGACTGAAACATTTCAATGCACAAATCCCATTTTTTTATATGACATGAAGGATTTTTCACAACCTTGTGAATGAACAGTTCATGCTTCAGCAGGATTTAAATATTTTAAATATTTAAATAAATAAGTAAATAAAACACAACAGTTGAGCACTTTTAATATTGCTGTAACTTTATTCATGTTCCAAACAGCCATTAATGGTGATGTGATGTTAAATAATAAAATGAATAAACATACAACCATTAGGCACAAAATTATGTTGTTAAACTGCACACCTACAATCGGCCATCTTGCTGCTATGCCAAAATCAGAAGCAACAGTGATTGGTCAAATTCTTTTCGTCGCTGGAGAATGTTTGTTGAGGGTAAATTACATAAAATCCCATTTAGTATATGGAGTGAAAGATTACACACAAGGTCGATTGATTTTTCTGTCGTCAAAATAAATCACACCAAAAATATTGTTTGGTTCGTAATGGCCTATATATAGAAAACTGTTTTAAACATAGAGGACAGTTGAGGTTTGTCACTTGTTAATTATGTTTTTTTTTCTATAGTAACCTTAAATTGAAGGTGGCCTGATGCGTGGAGTTTTTACAGGCTGTGTCTGTTTCTTGCTCTGTTCCATTAAGATAAGCCATTCATTCCCTATGTTTATAGCATCACGAGCAACATAAATCCATTGTATACAGACAGAAGCAGAAAGATCATTTATCCCCACTGCTTCCTTGCCTCCAGTGCTTTATTTAGACTGTTTGTAAATACGTTGTTTATGTGTGAACTGGTGTTAACCCTGTATATCCCATTTTGTAAATAACCACAATAATGCTTTATTGTTGTGTTCACCTGCTGAATGCATGACTAGTTGTGAAATGTTTTCTGAGTTGCTCGTCTTTTTACCCCACCAGGAGAACAGTCGTGAAGAGGAGGAGCAATAAAGAGATGATGCATCAGCTGTACAACCTTGTCTCCATTCAGTCACACTATGGTCATCACGTTGAAGGAAAGAAACATTGTAAAGTTAAAAGCTCTTGCTTAAAATCAATGCTGTTATCTGTACAGCTCAGACTGTTTTTTTTTCTCAGGTTAGGTTGAGAAGCCTGTTGTTTATGTCTTGTGGTATATTTTAATTATGCAGAATTTATATATGTATTAAAATGTAAAATTACTGAAAATTGAAACGTATGGGATAAATACTGGTTGGTGTTGCATGAAAGAACCGACCCTGTCCACACTTAAAGAGAATTAGCCTATATGAACACCAATATGGCCAGGGAACCAACAACACATAAGCGAGAGTATGACTGTACAATTGGCCTCAACAGATAGCCCAGGATCAGGCTGATTTGACTCTGATAAGCAGGGCTGTGCCTGCTGAGCTGCTCTGGTTCATATCCTGCCTCTGGCAAGGTGAAGTCTGTTTGCTACAAAGTTGCATGTTGGTTCCAGTCACAGTGGAAGCCCATAGGCCAGGGACTGTCCTTAAAGACCTGGTTGGTGCTGTAGTTTACCAAGTCTTGGTAAACTGCTTCTTAGGGTGGGGGATGGATTGATAAAATAACTTGAAAACAATCATATGACACAGTGATGTGACAGTATAAGCCTTCCTTAGCATTTATCTCATCTCTTTCCTAATAAATGACTGTACAATCTCACAGTCTGATGCCAAGTACACTTCATTAATATATTATGCAATCCATATTTTACATTAGATGTTATATAAGCAAAATTCACAATTTTATTTATCTTTTAGTGCTCAATTTAGTGCTTAGGTTGTATGTACAGACCCACTGTTAAGAGTCCACTGTATAGGTACAATGCAGTATAGGTACAAATTATCTTTGCCAGGTAACTGAAGAGATAACACATGGGTGTCATTCAGCAAATACAGAAAGGTTTAATTAACTGTGATTTATTCTAGGCACAAAACTGTGTGGATCATTGGATCAGAGCAAAATGAATATGAATATAATGAATATTTAAAAAGGAATAGAAACGGATAAAAATAAGAATTTAATCATTTTTTATTAAATAAGAACGACATAAATGCAAATGGCAAGGCAAAGAAAGTTGTTCTGTAACGCAAATTAGATGAAAAAACAATTATTTAACTGATTAAAATGCACTATATAAAAGGCTGAAAGTGCTGGAGTATCTAAACATTCCCTAATTCTGTAATGTTCCAGCCCTTGCAATGCCTCTGCAACACGATTTGCCTGAATGTGAAGCTTGGAGAGCCATAGGACGTCTAGAAGCTGATCAAACGCAGACAACAGTAGCAATGAGAAGTTTCTTGCTGCCACTGATCAATGGATACGCCATAAGAAATTGGCTCCATTATGTTGAATTGCATGCCTGGCGATCAATAGTATGCATTCTGTTATCTTCAGAACATCATAGACCCTGTAGAAGGTGGACTGATGAGCATTGTTATTGGACCCATGATGAGTGGTCAACTGCCCTGTTCGCTGATGAGCCACAGTTCAGTTTGCAGCCTGACAATCATCGTCTCGTGATCTGATGTGAACAAGGATGAGAATCCATGTTTCCTGTAAGAAAGGTAATGGGAAGACATCTGGCAAATCGTCCACGGTCTCCCATAATATGTAGCTGGAAATTGGTTCAAGAGTGGCAGAGGATCCCACAAGAACTGCTGGACAGTCTGATTCTCTGTCCATGCCCCATCACTGTCAGTCACTGAACAGTCAATGTGTGGCACTCCCGTCCAGTTTCACGTGCTTATTAATCATAATAACTGAGTTTGTATGTTATTTGCGTAATCAAACAACTTTCTTGATTTTTCATTTGCTTTTCTGATGATCTTGTATAATGAAATAAAATCATATGTTTCTTTTTTAATCGCTTCATATTCATTTTGAAACATCCTCATATTTTTGTGAGCAGTGTATATTGATTCATATAGTAATTAAGGTAGAACATGAATGGTAAGCGTTATTGAAGCATTACGTCATGATGTTTGTGGCCCTCACAGTACAGTGTCACTGTGAAAAACGAATAGCTTTTCGTGCTGTTATGGTAAAAGAGAAAGCTCACTTCTATTTTAGAGAACTGTTTGCATCCATTGTGGGGACACTTTGTGAAAAGTCTTTCCTGTTTCACCTCAACAGTTCCAGAGGAACAATACATGATCCATAAGGTATTGTCGTGTTTACATTTAGGGCCACTTTATTCAGCGTCACTTGGTGAAGGGCCTGACAGTGGCAGCCTAGCAGAGCCAAGATTTCAACTCATACTGTTTCTTCTTGATTGACAGTGTAGCGTCTTAACCACTGACTAAGCCCTTTCTACAAAATGGGGTCCTTGTTAAATTAGTAATTAAAGATCTGTTCTATGCATATCCTCAACCCTATCCAACATATTCTGAGGAACCAGAACTCCAGTTCATGGACTTTAGGACGTCCACATAGCTATGTTGAAAAATAAGCAAAGACCAGCGTATGTTATGTTTTGAACGCTGGTTTTTTGGTTAACCAGCTTTATCAGCAGTACTATGCAAACAAAACCAGCATTAATAATAACCGGCATAAATCTCCCACAAACACGCAGCTGCTCTGAGAAAATGTGTCTGTTGAAATTGAATTCTGTAGGATAAAAATGAAATCTTATTTTAAATTCCTACGCGTTTTTATTTGAAGTAAAATAAAATATTCAACCTAATAAACCACTATTAATTAGATCGAAACTAAAAATACATACCACATCACAGAACGAAATGATCTACGCAGCAGTGTTTGAGCAGTGTCTCTGGGTTAAGCGGTTTGGAAAATCACAGAAATGGGCGAAAGAATAAGAAACGATAAGGAGCTTTAGTATTAAGTTTTATTTTATTTTGTTTTATTTTATTGTCATATTTGAAATCAATTTTGATCTAACGAATAAAGATGCACTATTTATAGCAGCCAGTAGGGGGCGCAGTGAGAGAGGAGCCGGAGCAGCGCAGTGGAGGTGGATACATGCAGCTTTTCATCTCTAAGGGGACAAACAACACTGATCTGTTCAGAGCGCACAGTGAGGACCACAGTCCACCTCGTTTCGGACTCAGGCGGAGTCAGACTAGTTGGTAGAAACAGTGTATTAGCTGACATTCTGTGTGCTTGTGTGCGTTGTAAGGAGATTAACACTAGCTCTGCCGCAACGGTAGTAGAAGCGGTGAATTCTTGTCTGCACTGCGTTTGTGCGCTTCAGGAGCTACAGAAACATGGTGCCATCACCGAACCTAATTCCTCCATCCTTCATCTGAGAACTGCAGCCGCTGATAGTGACGAGTTCTGAGGTTATCACCATGAAAGATACAGGAGAGTCCAAGGACCACCAACTCACAGTAAGTACTGCTGACATAAGCAAGGTTATCATCACTTCCAGCAACTCACAATTTTTATTTCACATTTTTATATCTTCTAATTATTTGTCGTTAAATGGGAAATGTATTTTGGACTACATTAGGCACACCTTTCTATCTTTATTGCCCATGGTATCAGGCACACCTGTCAAACAGGTGCACTTTGGTGTACAGTTACTGGCAATAACCCACCTGGTGCTGTACGCAAATCGCCAGCCTCTCTACCCTATCCATAAAGGAGTAACTAGTCACCATATCACTCCCCTACAGATAGTACTGTTTTTATTTTAATCTGTTACCAAGTGATACCAATACTTGAAATATATTTGTGAAATTTGCCAGTTTGTATTGCATTCAGTAGAAATGGAAACCAGGATAACAAAAGGCCAAACGTTGTATATCAGTTTGTTCCCTTCATGGATTAAGTTATTTTATTATCTAATACAACCAAGCGCCTCGAAACCTTTATATAGGATTGTATGTCTTACTTTATTAAAAAAATAATAAAAAAAATATATATATATGTTATAGAGTAATAATGCAAACCGTTTGAAAATATGGATCTACATAAAGGAGCACCTCACTTTTCCTTGTTAGGATGATGGGATCTCCAATCCCTATTCCCAGAGAAGACAGTGAGCAGTTATGCCTTGTATAGAGTACTAGTTTGTTACAGGGATGGGGGTTATCTCCCCCACTTGATTTCACATACCTCAGAAACATCTGATCGGGTCTGCATGAGATGGCTGACCTGGCCAGAAGGCAGACACCTGGGCTTGAACCCTGCTTCCTGAGGTGCTATGCCACTGTAGTGCTTCGTGTAACAGAAATGTATAGCAATGACATATCAAATATGCAAAACTTATGTCAAATCTTATGACTGGGTTAAAAGTCTTCTGTTGTCTGTAATATCATAGATATGAGGATAATTTACTTGTGTTTGTGTGGTGGCATTAAGTTTTTTTTTTAACCAAACCATTTTGCTGGTCCCCACAGGGAGGTCACTTTCTTTCTCCATTAGGTCACCACCACCTTACAGCAAGAAGGTCCTGGGTTCAGTCTCAGAGTGAAGCAGCCTGGGCTCTTTCTGTGTGGAGTTTGCATGTCCTCCATGTGTTGCCGTGGGTTTACTCTGGATACTCTGGCTTCCTCCTACAGTCCAAAGAAATGCTTATTAGATTAACTTATTACAGAAAATTGGCATTGGCATGAGTGTAT
>JAUZST010004421.1:0-16330 GCA_034779995.1 Parotocinclus haroldoi | reverse complement strand
TTGGCCTTGAGGCAAGCATTCCCACGGCATTCCGGAGTTTGGTTCTTGTGATCGTAAACGTAAAACATTCAGTCTTGGGGATCCATAGCGTTACGTTAGATGATATTTATCTTGATCTCAGATGGCGAGACCGACATGTTCCTTGTCAGGCATTTGCTCTTGTTTTAAACGAGATAAACGAGGCGCGTGTGCTGATTTGAGTCGACTGCTGCAGTGGAGCGAGCCACGCTGCTCAGCACGTGTTTGCGTTCACGCAGGGTTCGCCACACAACTGCGGTGTTTTGCTTTCTACCTATTGTTCAGATCGGTGTTTCTCGGAGCTCTCGATTTCAAGTGCAGATTACACTACCTGAGCCCATCTCGTTTACTGAGAACAGGTTTGATCCAAATTGTTTGTGTCACTGATTTATTTTATTTTGCGTAAAAGCGCTACCGACTGACGCTGTTTATGTACGAACGGCGGTGAAAAGCGCGCAATTGTGCCTTTGAGCAAATCCTAATCTACAACAGTAAAGTCTGGCTGTATATGTTCTTGCTTGCACTTTGGTTCATTATGTCCAGGATAAATGATGATGGTTGCTAGTTTTTTTTAAAGGTTTTTTTGTAAACGTTTCTACAGTTAACAGGATCTTGTCATTGTTAACACTTGAGCGCTATTTGCGAAGGCAGGCAACCCCTCTTGGGTTTGTTCAGACAGCCTACAGCTCCTAAGTAGCAAATTCAATAGAGAAAGGTGATCTGACAAAAATAATGCTACACATTTTTCATCGTGTGCAATTTGTATCACAGTAGTGACTCTTTGTAAGAATATGCAAATAATCCCAGCCTTGAATTCCTCTGTGTGGCTTTACTCCAGTTACTCAGAGTTCCTCCCACATTCCAAAGACATACCTTAGGATAATTGTTCACTCTAAAGTTGAATAGTAACCTTGCTCCTGTTTTGAATAGCCACATCAGAAATTAAAGGACGTGAAATAAACAAACCAATCAACTATCAGTTCTCTCTTTTTCTCTCTCAATTTCTCTCTCACACCAATTCTTATTTCAACCATAATTTCTCTGGTCTGGGTTTACCAACTCTGGGTGGGATTTAAGTCCATCACAGGCCTGGGTTGGGGTTGCTGTTACAGCATTTAGGAAGAGTACTCCAACTGACCTTTTTACTTTCAATGATGCAAGACACCACTAGGTTTTAGTGTAGGTGTAAGACCACTGCACCACTCAATATCCATATTAATAATATAAGAACTGCATCATTGATTTAGGATTTATTAAACATGTTGGTGAGTAACAGTGGCTGTGCTCATTGCTATACAATTCCTGATGATACTCCTGATGAAAAGCATGTTGTGACCGTTTTACGTGACGTCAGAATGTTATCATTGTTTTGCCCAGCCCCGTGTTTGTGTGGAACAGACCATGTGAGTGCGTTCATTAACCATTTGTTCATCCTCCTGTTCTTTGCCCACAGCGACTGAGCCCTTTCACCATCCTTGATTGGGTTTGTTTATGCCAGATAACAAGCAAAAGGAATCAATGAAGATCAGAGGTCAGCCTTGTTTAAGGTCCGTGATGAAAGAGCCAGCGTCAGCACAAGCCTGATTAGGGACGCAAGCGTCTGCGAGCTGTTTTGCAGACACAGACGAACACGCAGGAGCAGTAACCAGCGCCAGAGAAAGGACGAACTGCATTCAATTATGTCTTACTACAGCAACAGAGAACTGGTTGTGTTCTTCCTCAAGTACAAGCTGTCCCAGAAAAACTATCCTTGTAACTACATAGGGCTCATGGAAGAGGCAAATGCAACTGAAGCGGATCTTGAGGTTGAGGAGGAGGAGAATGTGGCGGCAGCAGCAGAATTGGTGACTCCGACAGCAGTTGTTAACGGCTCTATAAATGGGACAGGTTCAGCTGGAAGTCCTCCTCACTCACCAACTCGTTCCCAAAGACAGGTGAATGGTACTGGGGGTCTGGACGCAGTGAAGGAAGCACTGTGTGACTCGGCCAACGAGTTCGAGTATCGCTACTCGCGTGCGTTCTGTGACCTGTCATCGCAGCTGCACATCACGCCAGCTACGGTGTATCACAGCTTTGAGAATGTGATGAATGAGGTGTTCCGCGACGGTGTCAACTGGGGCCGCGTCGTGGGTCTGTTTGCCTTCGGAGGCGCCCTCTGCATCGAGTGCGTGGAAAAGGAGATGAGTCCTCTGGTAGGACGCATTGCAGAGTGGATGACCGTCTACCTGGACAACCACATTCAGCCCTGGATCCAAGAGCAAGGAGGATGGGTAGGTGATGTGCTTTGCCATCATGTGCTACAACACCTTACACTAATGCGAAATGTGACCCTTTATATGGGCGTTCACTTCTAAAGTTTATATTTGTTGTTCAGAATTCAGTAGGTCTTAAACTGTCTGATCTGGTTTAGCGTCCTTGTGTGTTCAGCTTCTTGATGTGCCTTTCTGTTAGCCTGTTTTTAGAGTCGAAAACAAGGTGAATGCAGCCTAATCGGGCGTTGGCGATCTTTTCCCAGTTACCTCCAGTGCCTGTGTTTCATTTGCCTGATTTGCTGCCCTGAGTCGAGATGTGATGTGTTTGTCATCTCCTGGGTGTGGGTGGGGATTTAAAAACTTTATTTGAAGGGGAAAATAGTCAGAGAGATAACGCTGCTGCCAGTAGTCAGCTGAACAATGATCGTTCCAGTTGATTTTCAGCTGAAACAAAACTGAACCAAACGGAGCAGTCAGCATCATCAGTACATATGGTGGGTGAGGGGGAGTGGCGCCTCTGATGGTCTATTGTTTTTCTTTCTGGTGTTCCATTGTTCTGACTTTTGCTTTTTGTTGTGCTTTTTTTTTCTCCCTCTGGTCAGCTGGCCAGTAGATCAAAACATGCTTTCAGGAAGGTTGTGTTGGGGGGGGGGCTTTTAGAAGGTAAGCTGTAAAAAGCTGTCGTCTCTTTGTGGCGGGGACCGCCAGACAATCGAGTGGCCCATAGGGAATATGATATGGAAGTCATTGTCTGATAGGAAAGGTCATTTTGAGATTCTCTTGACTGGGTGTTGGGATATGATTTCTGGTTGGCTTGCTCTTTTCAACTGTGCTGTTTAGGTCCAATTCTGAAAAATCAGATCTCAGAAAATGCCATCTAGACTCGTCTCATTTTTGTTCCCTACTGTTGCAATATCTCCTGAATTAGTGCCTCAATGGACCCAATTTGCTAAACACTCCCAGTATTTAACAGACCATTTATTAATTTGGTTAAGTTTTTTTATTGGTTGTTGTAATTGTTGTTATTTATTTATTTATTTTTTACCTATTGCGATGCTTAATTGGTGTTTAAAGAAACAATTCAGACGTTTTCCCCCTTGCCTGTCATGGTCAGGATCTCTGAGTGGGATCTGGAGCCCGTCATGGAATCCACGAATTGTACCCTAGGACACCAATGCATAAAAATCGGTTCAACTAGGAGTGTGCATGTTTGACCAAAATGGCATCTTAATAAGACAATACTTTGCTTCTTTTAAAAAATGTTTGTCAAAGTCTTAGTTGTTATTTTGTAGTGCCTGTTAGGGGTAAGCGATATGGCCATAAAATAATATCATGATATTTTGGGTAATTGATAAATAACAGCTATATCTGTTTTTCTACTAAAACCACCTTCACACTACCAAAGTCACTCCCCTTTTTGGGACATACCACTTTTTACCATATCTGTTGCGCTCCCTATGAGTCATGTAATGAATGTACGTTCAGAACGAACGTGTAAATGCATTATGTAAAGACGGTGAATTATCACAATATGAATGTTTTGTATTGTTAAAAGTTATAGTGGTATTATTACAATTTTTGCGAAACCTTGCTGCCTTGTACCAATTCTGCTTGCTCTTAGAGTGCACAGTAGCCTAAATACATGATGGTGGGTTTTTTAAAATGGATTTTTTGGCAAAGTAAGTGATATACATGATTATGTCAGCTCACACATTGTTAGAACAACATTTAGGAGATCATCATAGATTTACTCAGTACTTCTCTCACACTCCTTCTTGAACCCAGATCATTGAGTTCAGGGTTTCAGAATCGACTCGAACGTTCCGGTCAGTGCATCTAGAGTGATGGACTTTGTACGCAATTTTGCACCTTCCAGATTTGAAATGCTTGGAAACTTTCCAAAGTGGGGCATTAAAGTGAGCCAACCAATTGCTCAGTGTTCCAAAAATGGAAATTGAGACATGCTGTGGTTTTCAAATGTTATAGAGAGCAAGTTGTGGTTCTCATGTCACTTCCTCTAAGATAAATAAAAGTGGGTCTCCATGTCTGACACGAGGACGATGAGCACAGATGTGGTGCATGAACATGCTGAATGTAGGCCAGCAACCCTCAGAGGCTCACAACCTTTATCATTCACATGCACACGCCCACACAACACACACTTGATAATGGTTCCCTATTAACATCAAGCCTTCAGCTAATTTCTGGTTAAAGTTGACTAATTGCTGGTATTGATCATCTGCTCTGATACTTTAATAAATGACCGAAGGCGTCTCAAAGTAAAACACACACAATCAATAGTTGTAATCAGCGGGTAGAACCTACACATATACACACATGAACAATCCGGTGGTATGGTTCATTATCAGACATCGTTCAATTTAGGATTCTGGCGCGCACCCCAGCCTGAAATCACAATCTGTCTAAAAATAATTTTGTACTACATGTATTATTCAAACATATAATTGAACACAGAAGCAGAAAAAAGTAGCATATTTTACCTGTCTACACTTCACTGGGTGCAGCCAGGTAAACCCTAAGAAGACCGTCCATCTCAAGGTTTCGTAGCCACTTCACCTTTCACATTGTTTCAAGTTGTCTTTAGGAACTTAATGTTTCAAGTACATGGTGCCTATCTCTGAGCCATTATGGCAACAGACAGTCATATCAAAAGCTATTTTGTATGTTTGTGTTGGTGCATGTATGAACCATCGGTGCTCTGCATGTATGCATGTGTGGCGCTGTGTCAAGCAAAAGCTAAAAGGTATGTACCAGGAAGAAACAGCACTCGAAATGGAGAATCTATTTTAATAATAAAAACTCACTCAAAGTTTTCACATTCTGTCAGTTCCTACTACACAATTCTGGTCGACCTTTTATAAGCGCTGCACACGCGTTGTGCTAATATTGGAAAAACATTGAGAATCAAGTCAAGTTAAATGTATTCATTATTTTACAATGGTGCATTATCTCAAATTGGCGTTACGATATTATATTATCTTAAAAGGCCGTTCAAGGGAAAAACTCTTTGAATGTAAAAGGAAGAAAACCTTGGGAGGACCAAGACTCAAAATGGAATCCTTCTTGGGTGGCCTAGATGTTAACCGAAATAATTACATTTGTATTAGTAGTAAAATTAAGCAAATAAGAACAATTAAATTATGTAAATATTTTTGCGATATTGAGTCCTCCACTGTAAGCCCTTGGAGGCACATCGTTTCTTGATAGCTGGAGAATCATTGATGAAAATTAGAAATATTCTTGAGAAATGTAACAATTTATTTTAACTGTCAAAATGTAATGATAACAATCTCTTGTTGGTGTGGCACAGTGGCTTTACTGCCTCAAAGCAAGGTCCTGGGTCCGATCCCAGGTGGAGTGTTCTGGCTCCTTTCTGTGTGGGGGTACTCAGTTCAAAGATATTAGGTTAACTGGTGTCTCCAAGTGTGTGCCCCATGATGGATTGGCACCCTGTCTCCTGCTGCTGTTCATTTTTACCCTGTGAATTCCAGCATATGGGGCAGAATTGAATATTATTAAAAATATTACACTTTCCAAATAAGAAAGCTTGTGAAAAATAAATGGGTGTTTCAAAACCTGTGCTTCTGCTGGGCTGTTATGAGGCAAACTACAGGAATGCTTGCGCTTAAAATAATACCCTTATAATGGATCTTAGTTATTAAGGACGATTACATTTGTTAAATCAATAAATTCACCTGAAATTAAGTTAATCCACCAAACCTGTTTAATGTCATTCTAGCCGTTAAAAGCCTATTGTGCATTTCATCATGTGCATCCACTGATCTTTTGTAAAATCATACATGTTGCTGTGTTGTTAGATTTATCTGCTGCAAGACATTTAACAGATTATTATAAGGAACCGATTACTAGAATATTTGGAGTTAACAGTTCGGCAATACTTAAAACGCTTAACTAGAATACTGACTTGATGCTGAAAAGAAAGGAAATTGCGTTATGTCTGCTGCTGTTACAGGAATGCCGTAAAGGAAAAAAGAAAAAGGTGTGACACTTTTTAAAATTAAGGTATTTTTGTCTCTTGTTTGTTCTTACTTTTATCCAGGACTCATTGTCACCCACACATGCATATGCTTACGGGAATGCCGTTGGCAGCTGTTGGCAGCTGTTGGCTGCAGGTGTGTCTCACTACCTGAGCGTATCTGGGCATTTAGGTGTTTTCACTTGTCTGTGGGAGGGGGGCGGGTGGAGGGAATTTCTTAATAGTTTAGTGTATTATTACATTTACAGGTACTTGTTTAGCATTTGGCTATAATATAAGGCATAATCTGGTACTTATAAAACAGCACCTTGTAATGAGCCTAGTTGTGACAGAAGGAGGGTCAAAATGATTGATGATTTACATTGACCGCTTTGCAGTTTTGTGTTTGTAGGCACTCCGGATACCCAAATGTATGTTCACAATCAGAAGCGAGTTTTCTAGAACATGTCCTCAAGAGAAAATGTGGAAAGGGAGGGGGGAAACTGATTTCAACATCCACTCAGCTCATTTTTACTGATGATAATAATAAAAGCAATGGGAAAACTCCTTGTTGGTCAAATCAGCAATACAGATGGATCAAAGTACTTCTAGCGCCACCTTTGATGTTTAGACAAAGCTCCCGCTTGTATTCATAATTGTTTATGGTGCTTCGTATGTCACCTGAGCTTTTACCTCAGACGTGCTTCACAGAACCACCTGATTTGAACTTTTAAAGTCCAGAATCTTTATCGTTTATGAGTGTGTCAGCCTTCTACCAAACAATAATGCAGGAAGTTGGCAGGCCACAGTAAAGGTATTTTGTGCATTCTGCAATATGTAAAAAAAGTGCAGATAAATACAGCTTAGGACACTACTCTCCAGCTTACTTGTTGCTAATTGCAATCTTAACGATTGGTTTGGCCCATTAAGCTGAGTGAACATGTTCCTTTATAATAGAATTGTAATGAGACAAAGCTTGAAATGAATCTGCCCTTTAGCTCTATTAGGGTTGGACTTGTTTGTCAGTGGGACACTTATGGTTAAATGTTTACTCGTCTCCTCAGTGAGGAAAAACTCTTGCATCCGTACAGAAAAAAATTTCCCACAGGACGGGAGGGGAGAGTTCTCGATAAACCTGGATGCTTGCTTAACAGAAAATCACTAAACTGGGCAATTTTTTTATAATAAAGAAATAAGTGTCCACTCCTTTTAAATATTAACCTCCATTTGTAGATTTGAGATTATCTCTAAATTTGATTTGGGTTCTAGAAGCTGTGAGAAACCTGCTTGTCTTGACAACTGCAAATAAATCCGAGAATCTGTATGGAACAAAAATTATCAGGGTACAGTGGAGTTAAACAAGAGCAGATAAAAGTTGTACCTGTAAAAGAGGAAGTTCTTCAAGGATCCCATATCACTTTATGTTACACGTTATGTCATGTCAATAATTTTAGTTTGTGCTTTGAAAAATGTTTGCATTTTTGCGGATAGGGTGTCCAAATGATCCAATATCTTTAATTTCATTAAAACAAGTTAAAGGATAAATAAAATGTGGTAAAGAGGTGATAAAATGGTTCATCTGCGGACGATATTTTAAGAGATGTCAAACGTCACGTAGCAAATTATTGCAACATTTAATGAAAAACTCCAGACCACATTGAAAGCGTTTTAATCAGTCGTCTTTAATGGCTATTGGGGACAAGTTTAAAGAGCCAATTCTATTGGCGTTACTCTAATGAATATTTCAGCTACATGGAACTATAGAGACACCTCACTATTGATGGCACTGCACAGCCAATGTCTGAATACAGACCTGTAGAGACGATGAGTGAGATGCACCTTTACTGTCTGATGTTTGAGTCCATGCCAGATTTTAGGTAGGCAACAACTGTTGCACTCTGCTTATCTCATGCTCTTTATAGGTGACAGTTTAACAACATTACTGCTGTTTGTGCAGAGTTAGACTTGGTTTTCTGATCAGATCACATTCTTTTCAGACTGCTCACACTGTTTAACGTGACCTATGTCCGATAATCGTTTAAACAGTTTGTGTTTCACGTGATTTCCTTATCCAGGGGTAAACAATCAAAGTTGAGTAACAGACATCTTCTCTCCCTTTCATTTATTCATCGGATTTATTCGTTTATTCCATTTTCTCTCTAGGGGAAGGGATGGGCGGGCGGGCAGTCACAATGTTAATCTGTATGTAAAGTTGTCAAATTTAAATAAAATATAAAAAGATTCTAAAAGAATAGGCAACAGGTAACAGGCATGCATTTATGACGAATGCCGAGTTGAAATGATGCTAGAAAATCGTGTATCGACTGTTGATAGCACACAAAAGTGAACGGAAAATTCAGCTCAGACTAGAAAGATAAGTCGTTTGTTTCTAATGTGATGGAAAAAAAGATTTTTTTTTTCACTTTTACCTGCTGTGTGAATGTAGTCTTGAATACCTTATGTATTTATTTATTTTGAACCCTAATGAATTTAATGCTGTTAAGGTAAATATTTAGTTGTCGTGTAAGCTTTGTCAAAATGAATTTAATACCTGGCAGTGATTCTGTCAATGTTGTAAAAATAAACAATGGGACCAAACAATTAATATTGGGACAAATTACTTTAGTTTCATTGTATGTATGTTTTACTTTTAGTTAATTTGTGTTGCGTAAGGTTTAAACGGCTTATTTCAGTCAGCTTATATTACAAAATCACCTACATGATTTAAAGCAATCAGTGCTAAAATGAGACCCGTAGTTCTGTTTATTTTTGTATTACATTTTGTATGCATTTATTAAATACTTTATAATTTTTCATAGTTCCTCTAATGTATAGCACAATTCCCATATCTTATTCATATCATAATGGCTTGTGGTCCAACTCTAGGTTGCAATTTCAAAAATTGTCAGCGCCTTGTTAACTGGTTCTTGCTCAGTGTGTGTGCGCGATGGGTGCGGAGCGATGCAGAGGTACAAGACCTGGGGGAGGGGATAGTGGCTGAATAATAAGCAAATGTCTGGGTAAGTGCATTTGCTCAGACCAGCCAATGTCATATATATTGCTCATAAAAATTAGGGGCCATTTCAAAATGAAATATCCCTTATTTTTTGTGAGCAGCCTGTGATTGAACATTTGAATGATTTAGTGGAGGGGGGGCTGGATTCCAATACAGAGATGGTGACCGGAAAGACCTCACACTTTCCACTCTGACTGCTAATACTTTTGTCCTTTATTTCTCCTTTATCGCACGCACGCACACACACACACACACACACGTGTCCCCTCATTAGCACAACGTCCAAATGGGGTGCTTCACCTCAGTGTTGCCCCACTCGCTCTGTCTTCCAAATGCACTGGCTGGATCGTTAATTAAACACAGAGCCTGAACATTTACACACTTGAGCAGAAATGCACTCAACCATCCAGTTAAATAAACAGCTGTTTTTATAGCCTTTTAATTGCTGTCACAGCCATTGAAATGGTGTCCCTTTTAATGTGGTTTCTGCTGTGTTGTGCCTACCCTGAGCAAAGTGGAGTTGCACACAGACATAAGCAATAGGGATGGACAGTGTGATGGCAGTACTGTGGTGTGTCAGTGCATAGCCTTACCAAAGGCAGTATCATGGTTCATACATGTATCTCATTGTGTTTTTGCGGCCACACCCATCATGTGCCAGAGTTACACATCTTAACTCTGCTCAATCTGAAATTCTCCATCCTCTAGCACTTTCACTTTCTACATTACTGTACTCGCTTTCTCTGTCTGTATCTCTGTCTTTTATGTGGGTAATGTATTGCAGATCAGGCATGCAACAACACAGACACGTCACCACAGAGCCAACATTATCATTCTCATCAGTCCCTTCATGGCTACATCCGATCGGTTTCTCTATTGATTCAGCACAGTCACTTTGCATGTTACATAGCAGGGTCCGTCGCACACCTATCGGTGACACCCTGGACGTTGCTCGAAGGTCAGCCTAGTGATTGTGTGTACAGTGCTTTCTGTGTCTGGTCGGTATGCACGTTGTAGGGTTGGTGGGACTTGCAGGTGTTACAAATTTTGAGCTTGTTGTTATGTAGCTAATATGCAAAATAATGAAATGTAACATCCTTGCATGTATAAATGCAGCTCTTGACTTTTGTGCTGTCATTCTGCAGATAATTGGGGCACCTCCGATGCACTAAAATTCTCAGCATTGCATACCGCCTATGCAATGTTTATTTGCTTACGCTCAGTCGGTCACTCTACTAGGCCCTACACCTTTATTAGGGTTCTACACTCGCTGTCCATTTTATCAGTCTCACTTACCATATCGATGCGCCTGGTAGTTCTACAGTTCCAGACTGTAGTCTGTTTCTCTGCATACTCTTAATCCCCTTTTACTCTGTTCTCTAATGATCAGAACCCCAGCAGGACCACCACATATCACTAATTAAGTGGTGGATCGTTCTCAGCACTGCAGTAACCCTGATGTGGTGGTGGCGGTGGTGGTGGTGGTGGTGTGTTAGTGTGGGTTTTGCTGTTGCGAGTGGGTCGTACCTAGCAGCACTGCTGAACGGAGAACTTAAACTTAAAATGTCCAGCCACCCGAGTTCTATAGGCAGCGTCATGTGAGAACTAATAAAGGATTTAAGGATGACTAACACAACAGATGAGCTACTGTCTCTGACTTTACATTTACAGGGTGGAGCAACACAGTGACTGAACACTGTTTAAAACTCCAGAAACACTTCTATAGCTGATTCACTCATGCCAGCACAACACACATTAACATGCAGGAACCACATCAGTGTCACTGCAGTGCTAAGAATGATCCACCACCTGAATAATGACTGATCTGTGCTGATTCCGTGGGCTTACTGACCATTCATTCTGGACATTTATTCCCTTCAATTGCCCCTAGGGGATGAATAAAGTTATCTGAATTCAAGAACAGAGTAGAGGGAAATAAAAAAGCATGTAGGGAACCAACTGGACTACAGTCTGTAGTTGTACAACTACAAAATGTTTCTATATGGTAAATGAAACTAATCAGAAATAGACATTAAGTGTGCTGTGTGGTGTCCCTGCTTCCCATTCGCCAGCTAACATTTTAACAGTTTAAATGTTCTGTTTGAGCATGAAAGGATCACGGAGTGCAACTAAGCCCTGACTCTTCTGAAGGCCTAGAAATTGGGACACAATTGATGCTCATTTTTCGTTGTGGTGGTTCCTGAACCTTGCGTTATGCAGGGACTTCTTTCTTGTTGACATGAAACAGTGATTTGTTAATGTGGCACTGACTAATGACTATCATTTATTATGACAATATTGTTTGCCTCTCTGATTAAGCAGGTCTCTATATTGCAGGTTATTAAATCAGTTCTTGTGTCACCAAGCTCTGCTGCTTTTGTTTTTAGTATTGTTTTGTTCTCATTACTCGTTGGATTTATAGCTTGGCACTGCATTGTTAGTCTGCACTGTGCACATGGCTGCCTTAAACAAAGACCCAGAGGACCCGCGCGTATACACACACGCGCTCACACACACACACACACACACGCATGCACAGACGGGGCCTGCAGTGGTCCAGGTGTAGCGCTGGACTGTAAACATGCTATAGAGAGCTGAGCACAAGGAGATGATCGAAACAAGCGATAGATAGATAAGCGAGAGAGAAGCTTCACCCATCGTACCAACCCAACTCTCTTATTTGTGTCTGTATTCCTTTTCCTGCAGTGCACCACAGAGGCTGGCAGCCGTCTGCTGTCTTTCACAGCTTCCCTCTCAAGGTCACAGCTTGCCGTGACCCTCATTTAATAAGGGTGAGAAAACAATGCCAGGCAACATTCTCTGCACAGGGACAGTGAAATTTAGTATCTGTGTGTCATGTGAGTTGCTTGTTTTGTGCACGTGAACCAACTGACTGAAAATGGCAGTAAACAGATGGTGTGATTCAGTTTTCTGCAGCGCTGTCGTCAGTGTCTGTATTACAGAGAAATTGAGAGAGAGTAGGATAGTAGTGGTACAAACGGGTAGCTGGGTTGGGTAGACCACTCCTCTGGGGGTGGGAAGGGGCTGTAAAGGTGAAATTGGGCTGTTCCATTACACCACGGGAGGGAAGAAGGAGAACACAGGTTCTCGGCAGCCACCAGCAAGGTTTTGTGATTTGTGTGCGTTTTTTTTTAATTAAATTAACGAATTAGTGATCTAAATAAAATGTTGGGGCTGATGTGTTTTATGTTTAAATAAATGAACAGAAGTGAATGGTGGGAAGCTTGTAGCAGATCGCTGTTTGTTGCTAACGAGATGAGTCAGCCAGTTGTCCTACTGTGATGCAGGCGCTCTGTGGATACCTCGTGTGTATTTGGATGCAAATACTTGTATTACTACTTTAATTTTTGTGTGATTTTGTATAAGGTACGTGCATGACCAGGTCTCACCCATTGGATCAGTTCACTGAGCTTTATCTTCATTCTGCTATTAATAGTCTCACTCACAAACGCACACAGTGCTCTGTGCGTGTGTTTTTTAATCAGCCATGTGGAAGAGATCTGCAGCTTTGAGTCAGCCTCTGTAATGTACTTGCACAGAGATAAGCCACCATCATGGTTCCACACTTTTTAATTTAGTGATGCACACTTTTTATACTGTTGGGTTCAAACCAGAGTGCATTACTAAGATTAACTTTTAATAGTTGCTATTTGTCACATCAGATCTTATCGATAAGACCAAATGTTTAAAAAATATTCTGAACTTTGGGGGTGTTCAAAAATACATACTCCCAGAGATTATTCAGTACCATACAACATGCAATATAACAGTGAAATACTGCAATTGTTCCAGTGTAAACCATCATATTATCATCTCGAACTGATTTGCTCAAAATGCTTTCCTTTATTCCTTTATTATTCCAAAATGACTACCATTTTTAAACAAAGCATTTCAGTTTGAGCATACTACACTTACTTATAGCCGAGCAGCATCTTTACTTGAATAGGAATTTTGTGTACTTCTGATCATATAGGCGGCATAAGACTATAAGCTGTTTTATTTTGTATGACTTGAATCCAGAATTTCTTCTTCATCTCTTGCTGCCTGTAATTAACAGGTTATGTGGTATCGCTCAGAGTTGTTTGCTTTCAAGCTTGATCCAGTTCAGGGGTGAGTGTTCAGAAAGATACAAAGGTTGCAAGGTGGAGGATGCTAGATAGGGCACCGTGTACATGGGAAGAAATCGCTGTACCTGGAGGAAAAGCTTGCGAACATGGGAAGATGTAACTCCGCTTGGAGAACAGGCCAGGACTCCCAACCTACATACCGGTTAGTGAGAAAAAGGAGCAGTTGCCTAAAAAAAATGATTTGTTCAACATTATTTGAGGAATAATGCTGGGGATGTAATGGTATAGACCATGTGACTGTAGACATTTGGCTCCCAGTGAGATTTGGCTATATATTGTGTATACAACAACATGTCTTAGATTATTTGCACTGTAAACCGACTTGGAAACAGTGCTGCTTACCACAAGTAGTATGAGTAGGGCTTTGACATTGTTTACATATGATAAGCAAATTTCTACAAGCCTAAGGGGACTTCTCTAACTTGTATACCTCCTTCAGTTACAGTACAACTGCTCTTGCCATAAATGTGTTGTGCTGAAATGGAATTAAGAAACAGCAAACATCTGATTCGATCACATGTTCATGTTGCTTACCAGAGGAAAAAAAAATCAATCCAGGATGTAAAGTTGAAAAATTGTGAACTGAGCCATCTTAAAATGGGTTGTGCCTAATCTAATGTTCGGAGTATAATATTCTGTTTCTGTTTTCTTTTGAGGTTAGGTTTCATCTTAGTGTTATAGGCGATTTATTAGTTGTGTACCGTTAAAAAATATTTTTTTTACTGTTACTGTGATAGGCAGTTAAATATTCCGGATTAACCAAATGAGCTTGTTGTTTGTGCAATTTATCAAGATCAAGTTACTCATTGCATATTCTTCCTTTTTTATGATGATTTATGGTCAAGCAGTCATGCTTTAATTTGTGCCTTTCACCTACTTTTACTTGATTAAAGTACCCCAGGGCTGTTTAGAGGAAAAGAAATATTGCACTGAATTACCATAACAAATGTAAGAAGCAATCCTCATGGTCCTTATGGTCCATGTGATCACCTTGTCATTTCCCCTACTGATTTGTCTAGGAGTCTGGACAAAACTGGGTTGAGTGTAGTTCTCCTCCCATGGTCTGTGGAGCTGGTTTTCTAAAACACTTTGAGAACAGAACAATTGTGTTTGTATTGGGTCACTGACATTACACATTGCATTCTGTCCTTTCTTTCAACATATTGCTTGCACAGCTTCAAGGTGTGTTTAGGATCGCAGAATATCAAACATTACTGTAGACCCCTTCATTTACACGAGGTGTATGTAATGGTGCTAAGGGTTTGATGCTGCTGTAATAATGAGGTGATGGTAACATACAGTGATCTTGGTGGGCATGGTAAATAGTCATGCATCAAGGTGCTTTGCACACTTTTATCCACATTATCCACAACCTAATGCAGTTTGGTTCTCGCCAAACTTCCCTGGGGTTGCTATATGTATTTTAGATGCGCGTTTTCTGGCATGTATGCATTTCAGACAATGTGTCATTTTAGCCAAAATCCTTTTATGGGGTTTGCTTGACAGAATGGGAGCTGCTTGTGACATCTCTCCAGTGAGACATGGAACTGATTGGTGTCTGAACCCTACTGTCCTGACTTATTAATCTTCTCTTTAATCCATATATTATACCCCAACGCCACCCACACATACACACACACACACACACACACACACACACACATTGCCATAGTAACATACAAACCCCTTCAGTTAAACAACTCTCCAGATATGTGACCTAAAATAATAAAAGCAATGTTTCATTGCAGTTTTTTGGTATGTCCCAATACCTTCCTATTAATTATTTAGGCTAGAGAAATAACGTGTACATCCCCCCCCCCCTCCCTTCACCCAGCCACCCTGGCCATAATGCTGGTTAAAACAGGAATGCTTTGCTTTGCTTGAATTACACATAATCAAAATCACTGATACTTCACACAAGGATTAAAGATATGGAAATTGTTCCACGTCTGCCATCTTAGTTTCCAGCATTTGTGTTTCCATTGCAGACTGTCCGCCCATACCCCTGCGTATTGACATCCCTCACTTGTCCTTCCTATCCTCAATCCTGTCATCTAATATTTAAACCACTTTTCAAAAGTGTTTGGTCAAAGCCACATGCTTTGGGTTGGTGTGTGCTCAGTTCCAGTCTTCTTCTCCACTGGTACTTACTGTACCAACAATAGGCCAATAAATATGAACAATTATTCATATTCATACACACTGTAGAATGTCAGAACTAGGGGTTTGCGATGTGTACAATCTGCAATATCTTAATTGTTGTTTTAAAAGTGAGTGAGCTGACATTGAGTATGCCAAAACAGTCGAAAGAATGCGTAGAGTTCACATTTTCACTGGGTGATTAGTGCGTGCAGCATACAAGTATACGCACTACAAATTAGGCTAGTGTTCTACGACCAGCCTCACAGTCTACGTTGTCAGATGTAATTACTGAATGTGGCTCATCCTTATTCACATGGAGGTGATTTGGCTTGATAAGATGGACGGTGCTCAAAAGACAGCAGTCTGCAAACTGTATCAGAAATCAGTTGCTGTTAAGTTTGACAAGATATGCAAGTACCAGCAGAAAAACACACTTGGTAAGTTTTAGTGGAATCACTATCATTGAATCAAAAACTTACGACCAGAAAGCCCATGTATGGCAAGTTTCCCTTGCATTTAAATTTCCTTCAATGAACCTTCCATTGATATCCTTTGTAAGCAACAATTAATGTCCTATCAATAAGAGCAGGTTGGTACAATGTAAGACTTTTACAGACACATTTTTGACAATGCAATGTGTCATATAATTATTGTTGTCAACAAACTTCCAGAAAATATCAAGATCTGTTTTTTGGCATCATTATGACGTGGCGCGGGGGCGCGGGGGGGGGGGGGGGGGGGGGGGGGGGGGGGGGGG
>JAUZST010004420.1:0-16330 GCA_034779995.1 Parotocinclus haroldoi | reverse complement strand
GTGTGTGTGTGTGTGTGTGTGTGTGTGTGTGTGTGTGTGTGTGTGTGTGTGTGTGTGTGTGTGTGTGTGTTTCTTTGTTTTTCTTACTCAAGGTTCCACACAATTACAACATTTAAACCATCTTAGTAAAGTAACAGGGTGAACTGGGACTGATACTTTTTACAGGTTAACAATTGAAGAAAACATCACATTAATCATTTTTAAAGATCATAAAGCGCATAATAAAATAATATTGATCTACAGTTCTATCTATCTACAGTTTGGACTAAATCTAACATGTTCCAGCATCCCTTTGGTATTGTGTTTCTTATAGACATTTCACCTGTTTAATCTTGCAGAATCTTTTACGTTTAAATGTAAGCCCAGACAGATTAAATTATTCAGGAGATCATCCAATAAAAAGAAAATCATAAAAAGATCCTGAGATAAAATGAAAAGTAAATTAGACTTTACTTAAATCGCTCATCTCTAACATTTTTCTCCTGAGCACAAATATACCAGCAATGTGATGTTTCCTTTTTAAGTTTTAGCAGATAGTGTCTTAATATAGACTCACATTGTAATGAGATCTGATAATATCTTAATATCTTATTAAACCTCATGTTTATCTGCTGCTGAGATAAAATGTACTTCAAGCTTTTGTACATTTTTTGGTAAAAACAGCTTACATTTGCTTTAATGTGAAGTGCATTTATATGACTCTCTTATCTCCTATCTATAATCTCTTAAATAAGGACCATGCAAGCATGGTATGGCTCTGTTTCATACCATATATGTTTCATTTCATACCATCTCTATGTTCATGTCCTCAATCTACATTTCATTAATCATACACCGTAAGTGACTCTTCCAACCAGTACCCAGGCTGGGCTTTCAACGAATGTCTTAAGAAAAACTCTGGTCTGTATTAGATACACTTTCTAATTTGGCAATTTACTTTGCGCTTTTATATATTTGTAGGCATTTGTGAGATTTTGGATGCATGTACATGCAGTGCATCATTCTTACAGTAATCAATATTAACTGCAAATTATTATTATATAATTATAATATTATAATAATAATATAGTATAATAATATAATATAATATTATTATATTAATTGCTGTTCAGTCACTTTAGACTTGTATTTCATTACTTGAATTCAATGGTTAAACAACTAAATTCTTCATCGCAATTATATCTATTACAACTAATCGTCCATGATTTTAGCCCACAGCTGTTGCTGGGCAACATTGAGTTTCAGCTCCCTCCAAAGATTTTCTATTGGTTTCAGGATTGGAGACTGACTAGGCCACTCCAGGACCTTGAAATTCTTCTTACAGAGCCACTTCTTAGTTGCTCTAGCTGTGTGTTTCGGGTCATTGTCATGGTCACAGGCTGTTTTTCAAAATCTCGAGATACATGACCCTCCCTCCCTCTTGTCTCCTTTGCAGAAAAGCACTCCATGAGGCGAGATCTTGCATGGAGCCCCACACCGAGGAAGATTGACAGTAATCTTGTGTTTCTTCCATTTCTAATAATTGCACGAACAGTTGTTGCCTTCTCACCAAGCTGCTTGCCTATTGTCCTATTGCCCATCCCAACCTTGTGCAGGTATATGTCCCAGTCTTGTGCAGGTCTACAATTTTGTCCTTTATGTACTTAGACAGTTCTTTGGTCTTGGAGGGCTTTTTAAAGACAAACGAACAGGTCAGAGAGCCAGAATTCTTGCTGGTTGGTATGTGACCAAATACTTATTTTATGCAATATAATGCAGATTAACTAGTTAAGAATCATATAAAGTGATTTTCTGTATTTTTTAAAATTATGTTTTCCACAGTTATTACTATAACAATGACAGACCTTTTCATTCTTTGTAGGTGGGAAAATTTGCTAAATTGGCAGTGTATCACACATCAGAAGTTCTCCCTAGCAATGAAAGAACAACCTTTGAGCAGTGATCACTTTTTAGTTTTAGTCTGAGACACCCACCGTTGTTACAGAAACTAAGATTGGATTGAAAGGTACTGTAGTTGTATGAGTTTACTGTATGTAGTGTAAAATGTTTGATCTATCTGGTGAATATGAGATCATGTAAGGTCTGTCTCACTTTCTACTTAATAATCCCACTGTCTTTCTCAGAGCACCTGCTTATAAAGTTAATGTCAGGTGCAAATACACTGATTCTCACTCATCACTTAGTGTCAAATTCATGACAACTTGATGCTTTAAACATCGTGTATGTAAATAAATGACCCCCAGCCCAACAAATCTTTGTTACAGTTTCTGCCACTGGTAAACTGTAATGGTAAACAAAATAGCAAAGATTTATTTAGAGTACAATTACACCTTAAATAAAAATAATGCTGGCATTTGATAGCATTTAAATGCTGATTGTTCACACCAGTTTTCTCTTTGTGCTTGATGTCAAGACAGAACCCACTAAAGTATCTCTTAGAACTGACACAGAACCAGATAGAAAACCAGTACTTTCCACCGACATGGCGACTACTGTATTCTGCAATTATGAATTTTACATCCACCTACAGAGAGAGTGAGTGATTCCAGGCTTTTATGTATCATTTAAAACACATAAAACGCATGTAAAGCAAATTCAAAAGTAAGGGAAAACAAGATTTTAAATAGCTGAAAAACTGTAAAGATTTTCAAGGTATTGTATTTCTAAAAAGAACATTCTTATCTTCCCTACAGTATCAGAAATCCAACATTGCATAAAATGTGATTATGACTTATGAATGTTTGTGCATGTAAAAACTAAATCCAAGAGAGGCAATACTTATACATGAATAAGACAGGAACTGGACCATCTCTGCAAAATTAAGATCCTTTTTACTCCAAAGATTAAGTAGTCTATTACTTAATCATCGTATTTCACAACAGCAACAGGTTTGGGAGATTTTTTACACTGAAATCTAAACTATGACTTTTGCTACCAACAATAAAAAATATGCAAAAATGCAGAAAAAAAAATTTTTTTTCAACATGGTTGCATTTTTTAAAAGAAGAAAACGAATTTGGCACAGTAGTGCATGCAAACCCAATATTGAACCCAATGTGTACATGGGTAATCTGGGGTAAATATCAATACTTACAGGAGGTAGACAGCCAGGCTGTGAAAGTCTGTCTGATGCAGCGTTTCTACACCTACAGCGCACGATACTGAAATGAACCGATCAGAGAAAACAAGTTAAAACTTACACCCAGAGTACACTACCTGATGCTTTTGTAATGATATTTTCATATTTATGAAGGGCTTACTTGGATTATACATGACAATCAAAATGTTTTAATTTCCCAGCTTGTGTGCATAACTCAATATGATATCATTTGTAGAATAATAATGAAAGTTATATTATTATTATTATTATTATTATTATTCGAATATCATAGTTTATACACTACTCACAAAAATGAGAAGATATTTCATTGAGATTCTCATACCCTAATTTTTGTGAGGAGTATATTTTATATGCAAATAAATGTTTCTACCACAAGATGTCAGATATCTACACAATATGAAGATGTGTACTAATTGGGTTTTAGCCACAACAACAACAACAACAACAATAATGATGACATGAAGGAAGATACTGGATGGCAACCAGGGGAAAAACATATGAGTAACAAAGAAATGCAGAACAGGCAATGGACAGATATGCAGTTAATTCTCAAATGACTGATCAGTGAAGATATGTCCGAACAAGTATGAAAAATACAAGTTGACAGCATCACTGCATCAGTTCCATTTATGGGAAACTGAACAAAGAAAGGTTTGATTAGAGCCCAGTATAAATAGTAAGTTCAAATTGAGAAAGTAAGTGAAGAAATATAGTAATCTATAATGTTCAAATAGTGCTTGATCCATCTGAGCTGAAGTCGCAAATGTCAGCATTAACTCTGTATTCCTCTTTGACCGTAAATAACAACCTTTAAATTTGTCTACATAGTTAGGCAAGTCAATGCAAATGGATTTACGTCAGTAAATACTTTAGATTATTTACTAGAGTGCCTGTTTATCACACACGCTAAGCGAACTAAGCTGAGAAAGCGTGCTACCTTGGAAAGTCAGCAGGGGGCAGTCTATGCCAATGCGCTTAATTATCGCCATTCAATACTTATTTATATACAGTAATATGTTTCAAATACAGTACATTACTTTATGACGTATATATAATTAATGGCTTTGCTGCTCTCGGAAAATATCACAGTGATAAACAGTCCAAATGTCCAATTCTCCATCTTTACCAGATATCTGTTCAGTTAAGTTTTTTTTGTTCTTGCAGTTACCTTACATAAATTATCTGCGAAACATTATAATGATCAGTTCTAACATTTGTTCATTTTCTTTTTTTTCAATTAATCCTCGTCAGCGTCACGGGAAAGTTGGTGGAAGGCAAGGCGCATGGTAGGAACAAGCCTTGACAGGGAGCCGTTCCATCTTTGGGCACGTACAACCACACACTCATACACATACACACACAGTAAGGGTACAGTAGAAACACCAGTTAGTCAAGCACACGTCTTTGGAATGTGGGAAGAAACCAGAGTACCCGGAGTAAACCCAAGTAGACACAAGCTCCGCACAAGCAGTGTTCGAGGTCGGGACACTGGAGCTGTAAGAAGACTGCACTTAAAGTCCTACATAGGCCCAAATAACATTTTTTAAATCATTTCAAAATTTCCAGAGAAAGGCTAGTTGATTGGACACTAGTACGCTAGCTATTCTCAAATAGCTTTACCAGCAGCATCATGTGAGTTTACCAGTTAAACCATTAGACCATTGTTAGCCACCAAAAACTTCTGATAACTTAGTATAGAAATGGTCATATATTCTGGGGACTGTGGAAGCCTAGTGGTTAAGATACTGGACTACTGACCAAAAGGTCCATGGTTCAAATCCCACCTCAGCCACATTTGGGTCCCAGAGAAAGGTCCTTAATCCTCAACTGCTTGGATTGTAAGACTGTAATGTAAGTCACTCTGAATAAGGGCGTCTGTTAAAGTAAATAAATGTAAATGAAATCAATAACCTCTAGGATTAGCAGTTCATTTCAGGGTGAAACTAGAGTCAGGTGTTTTTAATCAATAAGATGACAGATGATCAGATGCGAGTGAGCACCTTATTGTGCTTGAATAACAGATCAAAGTGCATCAAAGTCTGATCTTCACCTGTTTGTGGACATCATAGCTTGGACAAATGAGATATCTGAGTACCCTGGAAAAAGTGCTGTTGATGTTCATCAGGCTGGAAAGGTTTACAAAAACATCTGTAAGAGTTTGGACTCCACTTGTCCAAAATCAGACAGACTCTATACAAATGCAGAATTCGAGACAATTGTTACTCTCCCAAGCAGTCTGTTTTGATTTTAATGAGAAACATTATGTCTGGAGAAAGGAAAACACTGCATTCCAGCATAGGAACCATATCCAATCTATGAAACACGGTAGTGGTTGTAGTAGACCGCTGGCCATTATTGATGAAACAGTTAATTCTGAATAACAACAGCAAATTCTAAAATTGTCATGACACATGTCCGTGAACGATGTGGAAACCCACCATTATCCCACAGTTAAAGCTGTACAAACCAATGTGCATTAATTATCAACAGTTAACCAGAAAAGTTTTGTTTCAGTTATTGTCAATGTTTGATTCATTTGTTTAGGTCAAGGACATGTTAGAGACATTCCAAGAGCACATGTTTCTCATGACATTACTGCGATCAAGAGGGCTTTTCCTCGTTATGCTGATTTGGATCAGGCTATTGAATTTACTCTACACCGGTTGCATGGTAGATTGTTTTAAGAACACTGTTCCTGGCAACACTGCCCAGATTATCAATAGTTAGGGCACAAATTAAGTATCATGAGTATCATGAGTGCACTATATTTGTTTAAGAAATACAAAACTTGATTAATTTATACAGTGTAGTCCATGCGGCCTCAGTTTAGTGTCTAGTGGCCACACTAACAGAAAAAAAGAAATCTTTTTTGTGTCCTCTCCAGGGCTCCCTAGGATCTGGCTTCCTCTAAATGTTTTTCTACACTGTTAACCCATTGACAACAAATGTCTGCTCTTCTGAATTTGACAAAGTAGGCTTCTACACTCAGGTTTGAACTCTGCTTTGTTTTTATTAATCAGCTCTCTGACTAATAGCGTTTGCCAGCCATGCATTCCTCATTATGTGTATACACTGTTACTAAATGAAAGTTTTATAACTGCAAGGATGCTGAGCATAAAGTGAGCATGATTATTTTTACAAAAGTAAGCCACATTTTGTTTATGCCATACACTCTTTGTTTATGCCAACTAGAACACTTTTGAGATTGCTTGTTTGAGATTTTGTGGATGCTATCAAAAGCATATCCCAAATTCATTGTGATTTTTTGTTCCTTTCCTGTTTTCCATCATTCTGAGCTCTGAACTCAGAGTCTCCCACACGTTCACTCATACAACATTTATAAGGTGAACATAAAACTCTAATGATATGGTAAGCAATCTATATTTAATTATATAATCTCACACAAGTTTGAATACTTATAGCATTACAGATGTCAGCCAAGCATTGCAAGATGATCATTGGAATATTGTGAAATTATTTTGGGATGAGATGGAACAGAGGGTGGCTTGGTGGGTAGCACTGTCGCCTCATAGCAGGTTGGTCCTGGGTTCAATCCCCAGATGAAGGCATGCGGGTCATTTCTGTGTTGAGTTTGCATTTTCTCACTTTGTCTGTGTTGGTTATTTCCAGGTTCCTCGCACATTCCACAGACATGCATGTTAGGTTAATTGGTGTCTCCAAAAGTACCCCTAGTGTTTGAGAGTGTGTGAGTGTCTGTGTTCTGTGATAGATGTCTAGTGTTGCACCTGCTCCTAATCCTATCTATACAGCCGGCTAGGCTGTTCCAGGACTCCAGAATGAAACGGATAAGAAAGTAAATGAATGAATGAATGAATGAATGAACATTGAACAGCCGATCTTAATCAGTCCTTGTGGATTCCATTCCAGCTCCAGAGTCAGTCCAATGTCATCATAGCAAAATGGAAAATACTAGTAAATTCTGAAACATTATTAAACATTCCTATATGAATTGTTCTGTTGTTCACTTGATTTGCAATTAAAGAGTCTATTACATTTGCCAAAAAGCCAAATAGATGCAGTCGTATCAATAGACATTTGGCCCCCATTTGGTTTGCAATAAGGCTCACATAATGTACAATAATGTGGTCAAGAACATGAGATAAAACAAAAACATTTTTTTCAGTGGTATGAATATGTAACAGACTGCACAAGGCTACAAAATAGATCCCTAGCCTATTTTCATACCAGATCAAAAACTTGTATTATTTAAAAACTAAATAATAGTTAACATTTACAGGTAGCTCTCTGGATTTAAGTCATCCATGTGTGTAGCCTTCATACAGTAATTAACCTGTCTGAACTCATTTACACAAACCATCATGATGTATAATCAATTCCACTTTCAGTGGAGTTAGTGGAAACACTTGTGTATCATAAACATGTTCTGTCCTTAACATCACACACTTGGCATGATTTATGGGAGTTTGGGTCAAAAACAACATCCTCAGCATGAAATGTGAACAGCTTCATTATTTCTGAATCACTCCAATTTGCAGTTTTTTCCCTCTTGTTTGCCTTACTACTTGACACAAGTTTTCCCTCTATTGGCTTTTTCCTGCGCTTATGTTTTATTACCTATCCCAAAAGGTTTCGGCACATCTTAGTAATGTATCAGGTTATCATCATTTTTTTTAACAAGTGAGCCACCACATATTGCAGTTTTGTTCTGTTGTTTGTCTCCTTACTTAACACAAGTTTTCCGTTTGTTTCCACCTACCTGTGTTTATGTTTAAGCAACCATCTCAAAAGGTTTTGGAACATCTTAGTAATGTATCATGTTATTTTATACATGATCCACCCCAGTAATTATATAGCAACCTGGTAAAAATGAAATCATTCTAATCAAATTAACTTTTAGATAATTAAATTCTTTATTCCTCTCTCTCACCACCATATTTCATGTTATAATGGTGTAATTTGTGTATGCAATCATCAGAAAAATAGAAAAGACACCATTTAACATACAGGTATGAATAGTTACCCTGGTTAAACATGCCCACATTCGAACATTCATCCATTCATTCATTTGTTCATGTATTCATTCAATCACATTTGTTATCCTCTTAATCCTTTACAGAGTTGCAAGAAAGCCTGGACAGGACACCAATCCACTGGTAGGGCACACACACACACACACACACTCACATACTAAGGCCATTTTAATGTGATCAATTAACCCAAAGCATGTCTTTGGAATGTGGGAGGAAACGCGAGTCCCCAGAGAAAATCTACGATCGGCATCAGCTTTTCAGTATTGAAATTCATATAACATATCACAACACTGACTCAATGTCATTTAATATCTTATTATCAACATTGTAAACTTAACCATACATCAATGTAAACTAAATACTGACCACAGGTTACTGCTTCTAGCCTGTTTTGAATAATTGCCTCCTTGCTGTTAAGCACTTCATAAACAAAACCAAATCACTCCTGTAAGTTATAAGACTTCTCCTTGTTTTCCATCTAAAGTAGATTACAAATGCATGATGGCAAAATACTTCTGCAGACTGACCTCTAAAGCTCTCCTACCGTGAAAATGTCCGATAATGTGCAACAGATGATGAAGTTCAGGTCTCACGTAAAACAGAAGAATCCAAAGTCACTTTCTTCTGCCTACTATCCCATCACTCCTGTCCACAAAAGTGGCTATCTGATCCACAAAAGGATTTGGGACAAGAACGCTGAGACAGCCAGAAAGGGGTAAAGGACATGTTAGCCATTTCATGCTATTCTGCAATTTCAAAAATACAAGTATGACCCTGAGAATAGCTTGCCTGTGAAAGCCCATGAAGGATGCCATTATTTGGCATCATGCTGGATCATGCAGTACAAAAAAGGCTCAATGTGCTCTCAGCAGATTTGAACTGATAGCAGTATGAAACTGCAGATATCCTGGGACATGACGGCCTATGCACCATAAATCCTTGAAGCAACCAATAGGATTGATTCTTGTCCATAAATGCTCTTTTATATATGTTCAACAAACTCATTTACCAAACTGCAGATGAACAACAGTGTCTATTTTAAGGTCATGTGGCTAGATAAAATAGCATATTTGGTATTAACAGAGATAGAGACTTTCCACAAAGGAAAAATCCTTTGAAGAATTAAAAATAATATTGTTACCATGGCAAAATGTAAATTAATTAATTACTCTAGGTGGTAATGAAATCGTGAGTGGGTAATATTTAGGGTGAATTAGCTGTGGCACCTAAATGGCATCTCTCTAATCTCATTTAGCCTATTATTTTTCTTATTATTTTTGAGATGTGCCTTTCATTCTTGTGTGTACAGCAGTAAAGAAAGTAAAGCAAGGGTACAAGCCAAAAAGTCTGAAGATAGAGCTGGAATGCTGTTATTTTAGCCCATCGTCTGCCTGTTGGCACTGCTACAAAAATAAAAGAAAAAGAAATAAGAAATATACTTCTGAAGTTGCATTCCCGCTGGTTTTGCTCACTTCTATGCACCAGGTGTACATTAATCTCGACACAGTAGACTCATGAAATGGATTGAGCAGACAAGTAATGAAGACAAATGATAAATTATTGCAGTAATATCTTTAAAACAGTAAAAACTGCAAAGGTATGACAAATTTTGTTGGAAACCTGCCACTCAGCTCTAAGCAATTCATTCATTCCTTTAAACTGTCAACATCCACACAGTTCGAAAAATAAAGTTCTCTTTGTAGGTGTAATAATTCTCCTTACACTGAACCTTACCTTACACTGAAATGAGGTTTACTGCGCCATCATACAAGCTGCTAATATCACAGTGGAAAAATAGGCAAATTACAAAACACTGAACAATCATCCAGGTGTCAGTCCTTTAAACATAATAACGTATTATTATATATTTAAAAAGAAAAAGATAAATATTTCCACACTGGCTGATCAGCACCGTAAAGAAAATATCTAACAAAGTTAGTTATGCTCTTAATGGCCAATATATTCAAAAACCATTATTTAACCACGTCTGAAATCACAGGGTAGAAAGGTGTGTAAGACATTCAAAGTAATTCTCGCTTCTCGAAAAGAGTTGTAATAGTAAAGTCACTATGATTTATTGAGCATTCCTTTGAATGATTTATGGTGGCAATTCTAAACATTGCTGTGTTTGCAGATGCAGTGCAGTAAAAACAATGTGTGTAGTCTAGAATGTTTAAAATTTTAAATCAAAATTTCCCAACATTTATTATTAAATGAAGCAAAATTATTGAGAATTGTAATGCTAAGAAAACTTAGAGAAAAACAAGAGATTTAGTTGAACCTCTAACTGAAGCAAATTTAGTCTAAGAAAGAAAACCTCAAAACTCCCTCATCAAGAAATGCTTTTTTTTTAAATAATTTTTTTACATTCTACATTCCACAATTTTAGGCACCCCTGCAGTTAATGCTGTGCACAACCTCATTGAACCCTATGAGGTTTCAGGGCCACTGGAGGAAAAAGAGATAAACGCCACAGTTCTCCATGATACTTAACAGTAGGCATCATGTTCTTTTCAGTGTACTCATTCTTCTGCTTATGCTAAAACATTTGTTTTATCTGTCTGTAGAAACACATTTTTTGTCAAAATTCCAGTATCATTTGTCAAAGTCCAGATGCTATTTTTGTGTATCTCTCCAATTGTGATCTTTGACAATTTTACTTTTTCCTCTCCTATCGTCCTCATTGTGCACGGGGGGAACTTTCTGTGTTGATAACTTTTGAACCACAAGAAATATTGCAAATCTGTCACAATTGATTTCTGAGACAATTCTGGTCTTCATTGACATGCTACATGACCACTTTCCCATTGAAAAAAGATAATGTTTTCAGTAAGAAATTCTGAAATAAACTTTAATTTGAATGGGAAAGCACATTTCATGTATTTTCGATTTATATACTGTGTACTATAATGTTATCTCCACTAGACTTTATACAGACTTAACAGCAAACTTAATCATTAGACATACATGCCAGTGAAAAAAACTGAATAACCTAAACATCATAGGCTATACTGAACTACAAATCGAAAACAAAGCAAAAGGTCGTCATTAAATGTATTTCAATGTAATTCAAAGTAGTGATTAACATGAATAATAATTTGGCTTTAGACAGTCTTACCTGCAGCAGTAGATATGCCAATAATTCTGCATGCACACTCCACTACACTCCACAAAACTGAACTCTCCATTGTGAAAGTGTTGTTCCTAAAACGTCCTTTCAAAGTAACAAATTGAATTATTTTATTCCATGGGTAAGGGGTACTAAAGCTCTGTAATGATCTGGGTGGATTGGTCAGAGCACCATGGCATTATGTGTTCATGGCTTTCATGTGCATAAGCTTTTAGCTGCCTGTTAATCTGCCTAATAGAGTATTTGAGGCATTCAGTTGGATCACTCCTGCTCACACATTCCACAAACATTCTGGTTTTATGCTTGGCAGATCTCTCATGGGTACATACAAAGATATACAAACACTTTGTATGTAACCCTTTTGAGATACTATGTATTCATTAGCCTACCACATGCCCAGGCAGATCAGCCATTGTACAGGCATGATAATCAATAAATGATAAAAAGGAGTATAGACCTCACAGGGGATCACCAGGGTTGCAAGAGTGACCCCTGCTGGCCTTGCACTGGACTGGATTTCCATGCTTGCACCTGCACTCTGAGCTCTCTGTGATATGTGCAAGACTCCACACCTGCGACCCTGACCAGAAAAGGGGATTGGCGTGCAGGCTGAGGAAAAGCAGATATAATGGATTACATGAAATGATTCATGTTTCAGGTCTGCAGTTCATACATACATGTTAAACAGACCAATTGTGACATGAGACAGGCACTCTTCACTGCGCTACAAACATCAGCTTAAAGATGCCTGTTTCAGACGTCACTACTACATGCTAATAACTAACAACTACAAAAGAGGTTTTCTCCAAACGACAACATTGAATAAAATGTTCAAAAGTTATATGGTGAATCTGGTGGTCTTGTAATATGCTGTAAGGTTATATAGTTATATATGGTTCTTATCATTTTTTTAGCATGATGACATACTATATACTTGAGAACTGCCATATGAAGCTGATGTCTCATGGCAACCACACTTGAGGCTGTATTATTCAGTTGGCCTGGCAAAAGATCTGCTTCAGTTTATAGCTGGTATCATAACTTCTGCTGGGAGAAAAAAAATGTAAATCTCCTTACTCTTATACAAGGCAACCTTTGTTTTCAGCTTGGCTCCGAGCAATTTCCAGATTACCAGGCATGCTGTGTAATTTCAGGTATGTGTGTGCACATGTTTGCATGAGCTTTCAAAGACATCAGCTATTAAACAAGTTTAGATTACAAGATATTCAGTGTTTCCCAATCTAGGCTCTGAATGTCAGGAGCACTGACTGTTTTTTCACTGAGTTTGTTAATGTGCACCTAGTATTATCTCAAAACCAGCTCTATGGCCAGAAAAAGCCCAACAGCCTTAGCGTTTCCACCTGATGCTAAAAAAAAGCTTTCATCCCATATTCTCAGCACTTTCTACACTGGGACAATATAATCGTGCCAACCATATGTCCCTGCAGAGGATAGTGAAGCCGAGACACACAAAGACACTTTATGTACCTTCCAATGGTAAAGCAAGGTCCAAGAATGGCAATTTAAATGCCAGCTAAAATATAAATGTAAAAATAAATATTAAAATAGGTATAAATAAATCAGTGATTTAATTAATTGGGTGCCACATTATATTTGTGGGTCTGGTTAATGCCTCGTGGGTTTATTAAGGCTTATTGCAATACTCCTATTGTACAAGTGTACTGGGATCTGGAAGGGTAGAAATATGAGGACCATCTGGTGTCAAGAATCAATCAGGAAAAGCAGAACCAGTGCAATGCAAGTATGTAATCCATACTATACTTAAAAAAGACCAACCTAATCACAGTCCTTCAAGAATCTGTAAATGCCTTTACCAAATTTGTTTTATTTCATATATAATGTCCCAGTGTTTTTTCAGGCTAATTTTGTGTGTTCATTTGCACATCATAAACATTAACCCAGTCCTCAGGCACCCAAAAATCAGTTTCTAACCTGATTCTGGTGTGTGGTGTCCATGAACTTGTTCCACTTACAATGGGTCGCTGGACTTCTGCCAACACAGTGTGTGTGTGTGTCCCATCTGAAAGCTCAATCTGCTTTCTTTTATATGGACGTGTTCAGTGGACCATGATTTCTTTTGACCTAACTCTAAGAAATCTAACAGTAAAGGGTATTTCACACAGTTCTGCATGTGTATAATGTATTTCTTAAATGGCACTGCTTTTGCTGCATAAATGAAAGAATATTGAACGTTTTTATTGTGATCGTACATCTTCAGGGGCTTTATTAATTAAATTAAATAAATAATGATGAATTATTACTTCATTTGTATTCATTTGTCCTATGAAATGAAAATTATTGTTGTAGCCTAGAAACATTTAACACATTTGCCTTTGCCTTTATAAAAAAGAAAAAAGAAAAAAACTACAGCATTACCAGCTACAGTGGATTAGGCACTGGACTTTAGACCAGAAGGTCCAGGATTCAAATCCCACCTCTGCCAAGCAACCACTGCTGGGTTTTTGAGCAAGGCCCATAAATGTAAATACATTAAATACTGAAACACTTTAATGTACAGGTAGGAAATAATAGCTATGTGCATGACAATAATGACAATACTTTAGGAGACAAAGAGGCGCTAACTAATTACAACAGAAACCAAGACGTATAAAAAGTAAGTCAACAAAGCAAAAAAGTATCAGGAAGCCTAGGTTCAACTACACAATAACACAAGTGAACAGCACATATTGCACATTACCATGAAAATGATGTGATTATAGAATGACCACAGAATAATAGAACCATAGAATAGGCAAACTAGATACAGTATGATAGGTAATTCAGTATCAGACTTACCGTATATTCTCAGCAATAGATTTTAAATATAACACTGTAAAATATAAAACTGTGCGGTTATATTTATGTTACTTTAAAGATATTTCTATTTGGAGTTATACATGGTCTTAATACATTGCTCACACAAACTAGGGGATATTTCAAAATGAAATATTCCATGATTAAATATCCCCTAATTTTTGTGAGCAGTGTATATGATCTGACTGAGATTAATGATCCAAATTGAGATTTGAGATGGATTAGAGCAGAACTGAATGAACCAGTATGGCATATCAGCACCCTTGTTTGGAATTATTGCTATTATATGAATTACGGTCTTTGAATGTATACCTACCAGGTGACAGTGGAAATGCATGCTGACACTTTTGGCATAGGTAGTACTTCGAGTTTCAAATCAAAAGAGAAACCCAGAACTATAGGCCATATAATCTGGTTAGACACATGCAAGATGCAGAGCTTACTTAAGACAATAATCAGTCAATCAGTGTCAGTGTTAATGCAACAATCTAAACTTTACTTCAGTTTTTTTTATTTTACAAAATATGTCTGTGTATGACCTCTAACTATGGTATGCTGATCAGATACAGACATGTGCGGTTCCTTCCAACTTAAACCCCAGGACGCACACAGTTTATGTTGTTAGTCAGCATTATATTGTCAGCAATTTGTTAATAGCAAACAAACATCAAAACCAGTAGGCTGACCAATGGAAAGCAGCTGGGAGAAACTATAAATAGCTAAACTGCTTGTAAAAGGTAGGATTTCAGTACTGGAATTTCAATGGACATAATTATGTTCTGTGCTATTTATGTAACAATAGCAAAGTGTGAAATTCCATACACTTGATTTCATGTTAGCTAATAGACCAGAGCTAGATAACTAGCAAGCAAATAACCAGATCTAGTGTTTCTAGTGACTCTCTTTCTCTATTAAATACTGGATGTGTCTGGCTAAGATTAGACAGTCGATCTCAAAATGTTCTTTGCATTGATTTCCTGGAAGAATCTGGGTTAATCTTGTTTTAAATGAAACAATGCTGCTTTAGTGCTGTGATTAATTTTAGCCCAAAAAACTCCATATAACTAGGACCATTCATGCATGAAGAACTATTTTAAACCAGGTTTTTCAAATTAAGGGTTACTGTAAAACAGGATCACATGTGTGACTCCGCTATGAGGTGTAATATACAAAATATAAACAATTCTAATAATCTAATTATCAGTTAATTGCATTTCTTTTTAATGAAATTGTGGTGCTAAACTGGGTGATACAGTGGTTCAGTGGTTAACACTGCTGTCTCACAGCTCCGAGATCCCTGGTTTGATCCTGACCCTGCACTGCTTGTGTAGAGTTTGCATATTCTCCCCATGTCTGTGTGGGTTTTCTCTGGGTACAAAATTTCCTCCCACATTCCAAAGACGTGTGCTAGGTTAATTTGTGTCTCTAAAAATGCTCTTAGTGTGTATATATGCCCTTTCGCCCTGTATCGCCAGATAGGCACTGGCTCTCCCGCAACCCTGACCCTAAAAATGAATGAATGATTTTAAACTATGCATTCAGTTGCTGTAGTTTGTCTTATCAGCCCCATCTTTAAATATCTCGATTTTATGTCATGGGATTAAGGCACTGACTGTATATAAAATAATCCTAAAATAATTGTATCATGATTACCAAATGGCAATTAGTAGTGGTTATTTGCATTCTAGACGTAAGAAATTACACAAAAGTATAAAAAAAGATTGTGAATTTGTCCTCACATTTAAAAGTCCTGAGCACATACTCGAGTTACTCATAAAAGCACAAAGACAACTCTATCTACTGATGGTAAATTGTGAGACGAATTAGATATTTAGAGAGACTTAGAGATGTGTATGAGCTCACTAATACAGTCGAACTCTGTTAATGGGACCAGCTGCTTATTCGGACCAAATCCTAAAGTACCGAAACAAATCCTATTATCTACATGTAATGTTAATTGCTTATTTGGACCAAAATTCCGCTTAATCGGACCAAAGAATGTGAGAGAAAAATAAGCCATAAGTCACCACCTAGCAGATACAAAGCGGATCAGCAATTTATGGGAGGAAGTTGTGTTGACAAGAGCAAAACCAGTGGGAGGTGAACACGCCCACCACTTTCTTGATTTTGTTCAAGTGCAGTCCATCAAGAGAACGCGTCAGATCACACTGGATAAATTCTTCAAACGTTGACTGGAATTTAGTAAGAACTTGTTTTTTACAGTATTATGCT
>JAUZST010004419.1:0-42110 GCA_034779995.1 Parotocinclus haroldoi | reverse complement strand
TTAATCGGCCCAGCCGCTTATTAGGACCAAAACGATCCCGTCCCGATGTGGCCCCGTTACCCGGAATCGACTGTATTTGTTTGTACTTTAGAGAGAGAGTGATGTTTTGTTTGAGAAATGTGCCTCCAGCTCCTGTCACGTATTTTGTCTGCAGTAATTGATGAGATTCAGTTAAACGTCACACTCACAGAGCCAGCCACTCCGTCCGGATACAACAAAGGTCAGTTAGTGATTTGTTACAACCTGATTCAAGTTTATCATTTGTTGTTTTAAAAGAAAAGGATTTTGATCTGAAACTCTTTTACTTTATCCGTTTGAACTCACGCGCCGTGTAATTCTTCTTCGTCTCTCAGAGTGTCCCTCGTTCCTGATCAGAGTCTATTACGTCGGGGTGGAGGTGCTGAAGAGGGAGGTGAGGAGCGACGACATCCGGATCGCCTACGACCCCTCATCCCCGGCTCCGCCCTCTCTAAACACCTCCAGGTTTCCTCGGGTGTCTCTTCCTCCTCCCCCCTCCAGCCTCAGCCCCAGTCACATTAGCTCCATCTCCTCGCTCCTGTCGTTCATGGAGGGCGGTGTGGTTCTGAGCTCGGCCGATAAAGGCGTCTATGCCAAGCGCTTCTGTCAGGGCCGAGTGTTTTGGAGAGGACCCCACGCCCACAGTCACGCTGCCAGCAAGATGGAACGGGGAGTCAGACCCACCATGATCTTCAACAAACAGCACTTTAATGAAGGTAATCGGAGCATAGAGCGATAGCGCCCTCTGTGGGCAGGGCAAACAGTTTGGATTTTTATTTAAGTTTGAGTTTACTGGAATCCACAGGGTGAGTCAAAAGACACAGGACGCATCTCGTACTGCCTTGCTTTTCCCAAACGCTGCCCAAACCCCTGTTGAGGTTTCTTGGTCGGTCGCGGTTCTTCAGACGGTTTCTCTGAATTTGGCTGTGATGTTACGGTGCCGTGATCACACTGGTGATCTTTCTGGGTGTTTGTTATTGAAGTCTGTTGCTATGATACGACAGCGGTGTTCCCCGGACATCAGAATCAGCAAATTCGATCTTCGGTTACCTGTGATAGAAGATCAAAAGTTTTGAACTTTCTGGGTTGATAACTTTTGAACCACAAGAGATATTACACATCTGTTTGGGACAATCGATTCCTGAGACGGTTCTGGTCTTCTTTAAAATCCCACATGACCGCCATGATGGAAAAACACGCCTTTGATCCAGTATGGCAGCTTTCGAGTTTAACAGACCGAGCAGAAATCACTATTCTGTTAAGCTCAATATTTGTATTAATTTACCTAATTTAGCAGACGCCTTTATCCAGAGCGACTTACAATTCCTACAGTCTCACAATCCAAGCGGTTGTGGTTTAAGGGTCTTGCTGAAGGACCCAACTGAGGTGGGATTTGAACCCTGGACCTTCTGGTCCACAGTCCAGTACCTTAAGCACTAGGCCACCAGTCCCCCAGTCCTGTGTGTATATTTATCTGTTATACACAGCTTGTACTTTTTTTTTTTTTTTTTTTTTTACAGAGCTCGATCAGCTTAGTTCTGGAGGACACAAGCCCGAGACTGAGATCACCCTCTGCTTTGGTGAGGAACTGCTCGAGGACGACGATATTACCGAAAAACTCATCATTATTAAGGTAAATCAGTTCAGGTTACTCAGAAGCACAAGTGACTCCGAAGAAAAAGCTTTTTATCATATTAGACGGCCATGCGTTGTTTCTCTCTCTCTCTCGTGCTGCAGATCGGACTGCCCTGGGCAGAGAAGCAGATAGAAAATGCTCAAGCATGGTCGCTGCTGCACAGTTTAGCTCAGCAATCTCCTACAGGTGAAATCACGCTCAGTCTGGTCCAAGTTCCCGATCAAACCTACACCTTACTCTGAAAGAACTACAGTCTATTTGTGATTATTCACATTACACACTTACACACCTACTTTAGATACTTTTTACACATCCTCCTGTCCTTCGTGAATTACCCCTGCATTATTCGGATTGCATCCTTGTATATAACACTAATAAATATGTAAGTATATAAATCTGACTCAAGTCCGTTTTTGGCGTCAGCGAATAAAGCTTACTGGCGCAAACGACTTAAGCGGGTGTTCTAGAGAAAAAAATTACACTCAGGAAAAAGGGATCAAAGTTACACTCGTCTTCATCTTTCCCCTTATTGAAGTCACAATCATTTATAAATACACGTTCATGTGCAATTATGTTCCATAATCGCAGACTAACGCTAATAAACTTAAGGTCTTCTCTTAGGTCGAATCGTAATCGTTATGCAATTCCATAAAACCGCCACAAGATGGCGACTAAAAGAAGGCTACATAGAAAGCAGGCCCTTAGCGCTGGAAAGCTAACGATAGTCTTTAACGTTTATCACTAACATTATCTTTTAATACTAACGTTACTTTTTGGCACTGGAACTCTGACGTTAGCGTTAAGTTTAAAAAAAAGAAAAAAACATTACCCTTATTGTTTTACACTATTATATTTGATCATTGTAAAGCTAACGTTAGCCATTAGCTTTTCTCACCCCTGTAATTGACGGCTGTGATGATGAACGCGATCCCTGTGAAAATGCAAGGAAAACAATATTGCATCAGTAAGAAATCTCAGATCTAAGAGATCTAAGAAATTGAAGAGATTTCACAAGGTCTATCTAAAAAAACATCTATTGCTTTCAAGCCGGCACCAACAGTACTGTTATCAGATATGCACCAGCATTTTGAAAACATGACCCAGAGGTCAAATTAAAATGGATTTAAGTGATTCTTGAATTAAATGTGATCAAACTGTTATAGCTTACAGATTTCTCATCAAATGTTCGCTCTCGATCTGCTGCTGCCCAAACTAAACCAGTCTGCACAGACCAGCCCATGCAAAGCAGTCAAAAGCGTCTGTTAGAAGTGACATTCTCGTTTTTCTTGCCATCACAATTACGTTCGGTGTTCTTCAGACTTCCTTACTCCCTCGCACAACCTTATCTTTGTTCAAAGATCTTGTGACAGTCAAACATCTGGAGTTCAAAACTAATATCAAACAACAAACGGAAAGAGTGAACGCTGGGAAGCTCATTAGTGTCACTGAAACGTTTATTTGAGGCCATGACTGTAGGTTACATAAATAAGAACGCGTTTCACATGCTCCCGTTAGCTGGAGAGATCAGCTCCATGATCTTGGCGTTCAGCCTCTGATTGGTCCAGTCCTTTGTGATGTCATCCAAGTGGCTGTCGAAGTCGACGAGCAGTGAGTGGTCTGAGGAGTTCAGCAACTGAGCGACGGTCGATCTCGTTTCTTCCCACTGGCGCAGCATTATCCTAAAAAAAAACAAAAAAACAGAACGGTCAGGCTCCGACTTAAACTCAGTACTGCACAGCCAATAATGACGACGCCCTTGTTGTGTTAAGTACAGGTCTGTGGCAAAGTTTTGGCACCCCTGCTCTAGCGGCTTGGAAGGCTTACGTGTTTTTATCTTTCAGAGTCCAGCGGGTGTCTTTATATTCATACAGGACTATCGGAGGAACTCGATATCCAGGAGACATTTTCTTTCCATCGATCTAAGACACACACACACACACACACACACACACACACACACACACACACGAGTAAGATAGTCGGAAAACTATCTTATTTAAACATGAGTATAATTAATCCGGGCAGTACGGGGGCTCGGTGGGGCGGCACCTCTGTCTCACAACAAGAAGGTCCTGGGTTCAATCCCAGGGCGGAGCAGCCTGGGTCCTTTCTATGTGGAGTCTGCATGTCCTCCCTGTGTCTGCGCGGGTTTACTCCGGGTACTCCGGTTTCCTCCCACAGAAAGGACCCAGGCCGCCTCGTCCCTGGGATCGAACCCGGGACCTTCTCGCCGTGAGGCGAGCCATCGTTTGGTTGTGCTACATAAATGTACCAGTTACTTAACAGGTAGAGAGTTTAGAGATCTTCGATAAAGCCGAAACATAATAACCAATAATAAATACAGCACTAAATTAATGTTCACCATGAGTAGGACGGCGCCGCTGCACTGCTCCTGGATTTTATCAGCCACTTTCAAAGCGCACGCAGATGGGCTGGAGGGGGGAAGGGGAGGGGGGGGATGATACAGGAAAGATAACAGATATTATGTGATCACTGACGAAATTGAGGTTCCAAGCGTTTACGCTTTTCTTATTCCCATAACATGTTAAAGATAAAATTCAGCAAATTATACAAACCTAAGAAACAGAAAGGTCCTTAAAATGACTGACAATGCTTTTCAGAATGATATTACACCATACCTGCTGTCTGATGCGCTTGCATTGGCCTGGTAATATCCCACGATCCTCTGCCGCGTCTGAGAGCACCACACGTCCACCTGCAAGAGAACGACAGCTTCTTTCTGATTAAGGATAAAGAACTGACGGGATGAATAGGTTTGGTCCTGACTCACAGAGGTGGAGTAAAACAGAACAGTTAGCGCCGTCTAGTGGCCCAGAGATGTCGGACGAACGAAACGGCGGATCAAATCACTTCCAGAAAGGATCTAGTACAGTAGAGTGTAGAACGTTTACAGTCTGTAAAACGGCAATCCCGTTAGATTAAAACAAAGTACTGGGTACAGGGACCAGTCTCAGGAATCTCCCCATAATAAATAAGAAATGTTTAATACATGTATTCCGGTACCGGTTCCAGCTCCACACAAATAGATGTTCTTCCAGCCCAGCATCACTCTACTGGTTTTCATCAACAGAAACCAGTCCCAGCAGAGGGCAGGAACTCCCTCCATCGTTTGGACATTCGGAGACGATGTCCTTCCAAGGGCCTCCCACTGAGAACTCATTTTACAATCTATTTTGATAGAATTTAGTTTATTTTTTTAACTACTCATTTCAATTGTATTTTTGGTTTGTTGTTTGATTTATTTACTTACAATTTAGCTATAATTTAATATACTTAATAAGTATTTATTTAACTGACATTTAGGCCACCCATGGAGGACGGGTCCCCTGTTGAGTCTTGGTTCCTCCCAAGGTTTCTTCCCTCTACATTCAGGGAGTTTTTTCCTTGCCACTGTCGCCCTAGGCTTGCTCAACTTGAGATTGTCCTTTTAAGATATAATAACATAAGATTGTAAAGTCTCAGCCTCCCACCCACCCCCCAATTGGGCCCCTGAGCAAGGCCCTTAACCTTGCGTTACCTAGACTGTATCTCTAATATCATATCAACTGTAACTCGGCTTGGATAAAAAGCATCAAAAATCATAAATGAGTAAATAAATCACAAATCAACCGAAAGCCGAATTGGTGCCCCGTAGCCATGTCTATGTACCTGTGTTAGAGCGAGCTGTGCAGTCATGGCCAGAGAGAGGTGTGAATGCAGCAGAGGAACGCAGTCGGTCACACACACACTCTTGTCACACTCGGTTCGTCTCGCCGGCTCTGGACCTATGAGCAGCCCGTTCACACTGCAGCGCGGATACACACTGGCATGCAGGAACATCTTCACACACGCCAAACAGGACAACTCCACCTCACTCATCGCTAGTGCGCACACAGAGACACACACACACACACACACACACACACACTTAATTACCTTGTTAATGGATTATTAAACAGGCAGAATCATGACCTTTTGTGCATGTGTGATGAAGACTAGGAGAGGAAAAGCTTTAGTAAATCAAAACACTCCGAACATAAAACGATCGATAAGAAATAAGAGTGATTGCTCTCCATAGAACAGCACGATAAGCTCTGGGATTTATTCGAGGCCAAGTGAACGGTCTGTTCTCGTACTTGACGTGTCGGACGTGGGAGAAATGTTCAGAGGTAAAGACCTGTGCCATTTTAGCAAGGGACAAACTGTTATGGCCACCTCCCATACAATAAGGGACTGTGGTAGCCTAGCGGTTAAGGTACTGGACTATGGACCAGAAGGTCCAAGGTTCAAATCCTACCTCTGCCACAGTTGGGTCCCTGATCAAGACCCTTAAGCCACAATAACTTGGATTGTAAGACTGTCTGAATTATACGTCGCTCTGGATAAGGGCGTCTGCGAACTAACATAAATGGCGCTCCTGGTCAGCAATGATTTGTTAAATCACAAACCGACGCCAGGGTATTAAACTATTTAACCCTTCATCCTGTTTTTCTCTCTAATGTGACCAATGACTCAGTACCAAAGGTGAGCAGGTAACGAGTCAGACCTCAGCTTTACCTTCAGCTCTCACGGTGTCCGGATTACCGTGAAGCCGTTTCCTCCTCTGTCCGGTTTACTGTTTCTCTCACAACAACTCCACGCGCGCCGTCACTCCGTGATTAACAGCTTTTATTTAACTTATCCCAGCTCCAAACTAAACAGAACCGAACTTGAAATGAAGGTTAGATTCGCCCACCCCGTGTTTATGACCGCTAGTTCCGGTACTTTGTCGTCAAAATGACGTGTAAATCCCAAAACGCGTACGGAGCCGCTGAATGGACGGAATAGAATACAATGTGGTCACGCTACACCCAGTCAGAAATAAATATTAACAGAGAAACTTACTGAACTGTTCAGGATAAACGCGAACAACTACATAAAAGCTGTAATGCAGTAAACACTTTCAATCTAACAGTAATAATAATAATAATGCACAGTGTTATGACACGGCGATGCAGCTGCTTCTTCTGCATACATTACAGCACGACGCTTAAACCCTACCGCCACCTACCGACCAGACCCGTCTGTTTCATTACTATATACACGTACAATTATGAGCCGTTTAACGTCCGCATTAGACGTTGACCCGAAATGAACATAGTCGCATGGTTGGCTAGATACGTTTGCAGATAAAACCATCATTTTTAAAAATATAAAACCCAGTATAATAGCGTTAGCACGGTGCCGTGTTGTACAACACAGACCTCTGCGAACGAGTGTCACAAAGGTTGAACAAAAACAGAAGAGAGAGTGAGATACACAAAACTTTACTGTCATTGTATATGAAACAATAAAATTCTAAATGGTGCCTCTTACAAGAACCAGTGCAAGACAACTTAAGTACATAAACACCCAGCTCAGCCAGAACCTCGCTCACTGTGACAGTAGAATATTATCACCTATACCTACCTGTTGTGCAGTACATTCACACAAAATATTTACAATATACACAAAGTAATATATAGATGATATAAAAACATTCATGAATAAACGTAATAACGAGGTTACATAAAAGGAGAATAACTTATATAATAACACCTGGTCTGTAAGCCAATTCAAATCATTATGCATGTTATAGTGCGACCAAAGAAGAGAGGGGATCCTGCAACCATTCAATGTAATCTTCATATTGTACATGTTGTTGTTGTTGTTGTTATATTTCATCCGTTTCATATCTGTTCCATGTACGTGTGTCCATAAGGGGCTCTGAGACCCAGAATAGGAGGCTCATATTGGGATAATGCAAAAGAGAGAATGGAATCAGACGTTATTAAAAAAAAAGTTTCATATTATTAGAGAGTAACAAACATAACCCTTACACAGGTAAATAAACCAGGTCAGATTTACACCAAACAGCCAAACTATACTCAGTACGAGCCTCCATGAATACATTACCTTTGTCTAATTGTCACTTTATTCATTCTTTAAGCCTCTATACAAAGGTTTATGTAGCGCCCTCTATCGTCTTCAGTTTGCAGCGTGGGTCCTTCAATAGATCAGATAACGTTTTCAATCCCATTTCCCCCGGATTATTGTCCAACAGATTCAGCTCTGTAAGCTGTGATAAAGGGTTTGAGAGGAGAGCAGACGCCAGAGCAACAAAACCATCCTCTCCAATGCTGCAAAACACCAGGCTACAGAAAGAAAAAGCAAACAAGTCTTGAACAAAAACAAGTCGAAGGTGGCAGAAGCATGCTAGATGAACTACGTCTCCATTTCATCTGTGACAAATGTAAAAAAAAAAAAAAAGGGTGATAATTACTTCAGTGTCTCCAGTTTGCAGTTTGGGTTCGACAGTGCAGCCGAGAGCAGCAGCGCTCCTGCATCCTGCACTGCATTTTGCCTCAGTTCCAGTTCCCTCAGACCTGAGCGCTGGAGAACTGGTGACAGAGCCGCACAGCTTTTCGCCGTGAGCTTACAGTCACGCAGCCTGGAAGAATTTAGATCCCATTTAAATCCAGAATGACTGGCAATCCTTTTCAAGTTTACTCCCAAATGAACTGGGCTACAGCTCAGACTCACGTCTGGAAAGGACAGAGACTCACCTCAGGAGCTCCAGTTTACACTGCGGATTCAACAGTCCAACTGAGAGCAGCTTCACTCCTGAGTCTTGAATCTTGAAGTTGCCACTCAGGTCCAGTTCTTTCAGACACGATTGTTTTGAGGCGAGAGCGGCGGACAGGAAAACGCAGCTCTTCTCTGTGAGATGACAATTAGACAGCCTGAAAGAGAAACGAACGCTAGCTTAGAGCTGTCTTCTCAAACGCGCAAGGGAAAAAAGAGGGAAAACTTATTGACTGAGTCATGAGTCGGGAATTCATCGGGCACAATCTCACCACAGTGTACTCAGTTTATTGTGTTGGCTCCTCAGTCCTTCACAGAGCTGCTCCACTCCCAAATCCTGCAGCTTGTTGTTACTAAGATGCAGTTCTGTCAGGTTGGAGGAGTTCGAGCTGAGAACCACGGACAGAGCTGCACAACTTCTCGCTGTCAGATTACAGTGAGACAGTCTGAGAGAGAGACGGGGGTCAATCAGATTACTGGGATCTCACATGAAGTATGAAGGCAATGAATAAAACATAATCAGTGCGGTAACATTCAGTAAAGCATGTATAAACGCGAGTGCTCACTCTGCTTTTCTGGAGGCTTTGACCACTTTCATCAGTCTCAGGAGACATTCTTCTGATGGGTCATAAGACACCAAGCAAAACTCAGCAAGATCTTCTACTGAGTTCAGCAACAAAAACACCAGCGCTGACCACTGAAAGGAAGAGAGCTTTGCTTCTCTGATATTATATTTACGCTTTTGGTTCAGGTAAGACTGAACTTCATTCACTACAGACTGGTCCTTTAGCTCATTCAGACAGTGGAACAAATTGATGAATTTGTCTGAAGAGAAGTTCTCCCCGATCTTCTTCTTGATGTATTTCACTATTTCCTCTTTTCTGTGAGAGGTTATTCCTGTCTGTGGCATGAAGCCTTGCAAGAGAGTCTGATTGGACTCCAGTGAAAGACCCATGAGGAAGCGGAGGAAAAGGTCCAAATGTCCATTCTTACTCTGCAAGGCCCTGCCTACTGCGTTCTTCAGGAACTCAGACATTGGTTTTGGAAAGAGATTAAATTTCCCAGTGCTGGTATTAACCATCAGGTCTTTACCTTCCAGGGTGAAGCAGAGGAACACGTACAAAGCAGCCAGAAACTCCTGGACGCTCCTATGGACAAAGCTGAAGACCTTCCCCAGATGCAGTCCGAACTCCTCTCTAAAGATCTGGGTACAGACTCCTGAGTAGACTGATGCGTCTCTGAGGTCAATGCCGCACTCTCTCAGGTCCTCCTCGTAGAAGATCAGGTTTCCTTTATCCAGCTGTTGGAAAGCCAGATTTCCCAGAGCCAAAATGCTCTCTCTGGTCTGCTCAGGATCAAGGTGATATTTGCCATGGTACTTTTGATCCTTGTGTTTGACCTGATAGATCAGGAAGTGGGTGAACATCTGAGTCAGAGTTTTGGGAATCTCTCCACCTTTGGCTTCTTCCAGCATTCTCTCTAGAACAGAGGCTGAAATCCAGCAGAAGACTGGAAGATGGCACATGATGTAGAGGTTTCTTGATGACTTCATGTGGGTGATGATTTTGTCGGCCAGTTCCTGGTCACTGATCTTCTTCCTGAAGTACTCGTCTTTATGAAAATCGCTGAAACCTTGTACCTCTGTTAGCAGATCCACACACTCCGGAGGGATCTGACTGGCCGCTCCGGGCCGAGAGGTCATCCAGAGGAAAGCAGAAGGAAAGAGGTTCCCCTTGATGAGGTTTGTCAGCAGAACATCCACAGGGGCGGATTCTGTTACATCATAAACGATCTCATTACTCTGGAAATTTAGAGGAAGTCGACACTCATCCAGGCCATCAAAGATGAACACAACTTTGTACAAATCGCAACGTAGAACTTCAAACTCTTTCAGCTCTGGAAAGAAACAACGCAGAAGGTTCATCAGACTCAGATTTTTCCCTTTCATCAAATTCAGCTCCCTGAACGGAAGCGGAAACATGAACATGACGTCATGATTTGCTTTTCCTTCAGCCCAGTCCAGAATGAATTTCTGCACCGAGACTGTTTTTCCAATTCCGGCAAACCCTTTGGTCAGCACAGTTCTGACGGACTTGTCTTTAAAGATCTCGTTGCACTTGATGGGTCTCTCCTCTGTTACTGGTCTACTGGAGGTCGTCTCAATCTGTCTCATCTCATGCTCATCACTGATCTCTCCACCCCAACCCTCGGTGATGTAGAGCTCTGTGTAGATCTCGTTCAAAAGTACCGAGCTTCCCGACTGTGAGATTCCTTCATGAATCCATAAAGACTTATTGATCATAGAGGACTTGTGTTTTTGCTGATACTCCAACTGAAGCTCTAATATGGAGAAGAAACAATAACACATTAATCACAATCTCAGATGAACTATATTTTAGGAGAGACTGTATGTACAAAATTCAGTGATACACGGTGATAGAATACATGGTTAAAATGATGCAAACACATGAATATCGAACACCGTGAACATGGAACTTCTACTTTGGCGCCGTCTCACTAGATTGCGGAACGTATGCTTGGTTGGTGCACAATGGCATCGTATAATTAAAGTATCCCTTAACTAGAAAAGAATGACCAGGCAGCAGCCACCATCAACAGTCCCAACACATTCTTTCTCTTCCTTTGCCAAGCGCAACTTTTCTTCGTATTAAGCGTTAAAATAGGGAAAAAAACACAGGCCTCTGATTTAAAGCTCGGTGTAGATCTCATTCTGAAGGACTTTACTTATATGATTGGCAAACAAAGAGAGAACGTGATTGGCAAAGGAAGAAAGCAGACCTGAAATTGGACTGATTGTTCTGAAAAAAATCGATTGGGATTGGGTCACTCTGTTTCCAGTGAAGGGAAACTTCAATGGTACAACGCCATTGTGCCCGAACCAACCCCACGTACCATCTTAATAGTCTCAATAACCATAGATCTTTTCAGTATCTATGAACAATGTTCTATCCATGACTGCGCGCTTGATTTCGTTCAATTCTTTCTGCTGTACCGAAATCCTTTTTCCACGCAGTGTTCCATGTTCGGTGCAGAACCGAAACTGCACTGCCGTTCTCCGTTTTAACGTGAGGGTGAGTTTCATGACATTGAGATCTTACTGGTCTGCAGTGTGTTTGCGAGGTCAGTTTGGTTCATTTTCTTTAAAACGTTCACTGTGATCTTTAGCGTCCCCTCTCTGACACTGCTCTGATCATCCTCATCCTTCACTTCAGGTTCAGTGATTGGTTCTTGATCATCTGGACTCAGTAGCTTCATATATTTCTTCAGCTGGTTCTTTATAAGATTGATAATGTTGTTCTCCAGATCCTGGAATAAAGTACAAAACTGCATAAAATGGCACTTGTCATTTTTTGGATGCATTGATGTTCGTGTAATGTTGTGAAGATTTGCCCTGGTTTAGTACAGTTACACAAAATCAAACACACCCACCTTGAATATGGTCCGCAACTGGCAACCTGTTAATTCATTTCCTTGGGTTCTGTGGGCGAAAACAAACCGAGAGTGTGATCCCCATCTGCCAAGAAACTTCACAGCTACAAACACCATGTAACATTATATAATATAATATTTATCTATGCAAACAAAAAATATTATCCGACGAATGGCTTGGTTTAAGAGATTATGAGATGAGATTACAAATACGCTTTTAATGAAAATCAATCAAATCCATAGCAAGTATTGTTTCTTGGACGATTTAGAGGATTAAAAGACAAGGCTGGAGATCATTTTCTTCGGAAATGTAGATTTATTTCTTATCTCGTTCAAGCGTATAAACATCATTCAGGGTTTTTTTTTTTAAAATAAGCTGCTTCTGCTTCTGTTTTAAAACCACCCTATAGTCCAAACAGACAAACGTCTTTTCTTCATATTTACCCTGGTTGAGGATGAATGTCTGTGTTTTTAAAGTATGGTGGCTGATACAATGACCCGTCGCTCTTTAAGGACACAAAGCTGGGTTCAGGTAAGTCCAAACTCGCATTCTGTCTGAATACCAAAAAAAAATAATGATTACAGAATAAGTATGTCATCATCCCTGCTATTGAATCTGTTTGTAAATCTATTGCATCCGTCGCATTTCTTCATATTTACCCTGGTCGATGAAGAATGACTGATTTTGCGAAGTATGGCGGCTGATACAATGACCAGTCGCTCTTTAAGGACACCACGCTGGGTTCAGGATCAGGGTTAGGTTTAAGATTAGGGTTAGAGTCCAAACTCCCATTCTGTCTGAATACCAAAAATAAATAATGATTACAGGACAAGTATGTCATTATCCGTGCACTTGTATCTGTTTGTACGTATCATGCATCAGTCACAGTTCTTCATATTTACCCTTGTTGAGGAGGAATGACTGGGTTAGCGCTGTATGGATGAGCTTTAACAGTCTTCATGGACATGGAGCCCGGACGCTCATTCTGAATCGGTCTAAATACAAAAACATGATCACTGCATGACTTTTAGTCATCATCATCATCTCTATTCTGAATGACTTTTGTAAAAAAAAAAAAAAAAAAAAGGAGAATAATAAGAAATAATAAGAAGAATAAGAAAAGTGCAGGTTCTCGTTCCAACCAAACACCAAACCTTTGAAATCAAATCGTCTCTGGCTGTGTCAGAAACGGCATACTATAAAAACTATAGCAACATACACAGTGTATAATAAACGGCATGCATAGTTTAAGCTTGTCAAATGTGTTTTTTTTATATATATATATAGCTACCTTTATAGTGGTGAAGTAGTAATAACTATGAGTAATAACTGTTTCTTTTTCCAATAAAGTCATGCTTTCAAATTTAAGATGTTAAACTCTTACCTCGTGCCTTCCTCTGTGTCCTGTACTTCCATCGCTTATACCGAACCTGTATATACGAAGACACACACTTAGAGAAACACGCTAGGTTTTGTATTTAATTCAGCCAAGAACGACGTTGCATACAGGTTTAATGGTTTGTTACAGGTTGACAGTCTTTTGGTTGCAAACACTCATTAGGTTGCCTCTGGTATATTAAGGAATGTTAACTGTGTATAAATTTGTGTATGGGATGTGATCTGACCGTTTATGTTTTTCTGTTATGCGGGCTTACATGGGAATGGATGGGCATCAGCAGAAGGTCAGCAAACTTTGAGAAGTAAATCCTAGCACTGGACGGGCTAGGTATCGTACAGCTAGATTGGGGATTATTCTGTCACTCTCTTGACATTTACAGACGTTTTATTTGGAAGTAAAATGATGACCTTTGCCTCAACAGGTAACGCTAAACAGAAAAAAAAAACTTCTTGACCAGGTGAAAGCAACATGGACTGACTTTGTAGAACCTGAAGGAGCATCCCTGTATAAACCACGGAAACCAGTATTTTCACCAACCAAAACTCTCTGACTATGTCCGGGGACAGGAAAATATCCATGACATTTAACCATCGCAGCACAAATGAACTTTAGTTCCCTCCTCTGTTGCATTCCTTAGGCAAATACGCAAATGTCTGCGGCGCCGTCACGTCATGCCAGGCGTATCTATGAGACTACAACGAACCTACGAACGTCTCTACATTCTCCAGATCACGTGATTGTCCTCTAAACTATTTCCCACCTGTCTGGTCCACTTTACATAAAGAGCAAATAATACCTATTTACTAATTAAGCTCTGTTGCTATGGTATCACATAAACATTATTGAATACTGCAAGAATTACACACTAACACGATATCAGTAACAATGGAGCACAGAATTATTATAGTTCAGTCTGGAAAGTATCATGTTATTATTTTTAATTACTCTGCGTCCTAATCCCATCTGACTTAAATCGATTTTAATACGTGCACGCGCATGTGGACATACAATTATTAAGCAAGCTTAAATAACAAGGCAGAGTGTCCAGTAAATATCAGTTGACTTGACTGGGAATCACCATGTAAGAGGAAATGAGGAAAGGAAACTCATAAAAGTTATTGGAATTTATATAAGCAGTGCCTAGGAAGTCTAAATGACTTCCTTTCTAAATGCTCCAGGTTTGCGTTATGAATCTTGGTTCGAGTGTACGAGTGTGGGTTCCGTGACCTTGACGTGAGTTCGTTACGTGTCTCGTGGCATGTGGTAGAACGAGTACGAGGGTTTGAGAGACTTGGCACGAGTTGTTTTTCTCACTCAGTCAGAGTTTTTTAAGTATTCGCTCATAAATTCAACTTTACAAAAATTCTAGTGAATCATTTACCTTTGGCGCCAAGCGAGTCAAGGCAATCAGGTTGGCAATCCTGCAGCAATAACTGTTCAAATATAAACCCATGGGAAGCATGAAAAACCTGTTCAATCCACAAATCATCGCGACACGTTCTTGTTTTTCTGTTTTAACATCGACTTTACAAGTAGATGTTATTTAATCATCATTAAAGGTGCTCTGCAAAGAAAAATGTCTGGTCTGACTTGATACTGAAGGCTCAGATCTCTTGGGTCCTCAACCAGAATCTTTATTTGCTCAACTCAGTGTAAAGGAAAGAGAGCGCTAAATGGTGTAAATGTATCGCATTGTCTCTTCTTAAAAAGTTGTGATACATGGCATTTCCAGACAAAAGCGTCACAGGGAGTGGAATGCTCCACTAAACAAAGCAACGAGGATTGGTCAAATAATTGCACAGCATACTAAGTCGTCTTAAAGCAAAATGGACCGAGTCATTTGATGTATCTTAATTAAAAAAAGAAATTCTTTTATAAATTCATTAGCTGATGTAACTACTGCATCGAATTATTAAAACTGATCTTAAAACAGTGACCCTGGGTTTAGTCGTGTAAGTTTCTTAAAAATCGCCAGATAATGCTTATTCACACACTAGTTAAATTACACTACATAACCTACATGTTGTTCAGACTTTTAAACAATAACAATGTTCATGATTTTAATACTTGTTATTATATTCTTAACATCCACATATTACAGGTTTGAATTTAAATACTCACTGTTTTTCTGTCTCTTTCTGGCACTGTCAGTGTTCCTGTTTCTCCCTCGTTTCTCGAAAGTATTTGAAGAGCCGACGGACCTGAGATACCTGTCTCCTGTGTTACCTCTGTAACTTTTGGCAACCATTCAAATAATGCCTTGCTTCAAAAGAGTCCTCAAACAACACATTCAATTATCCTGGAATGAGGAAATATACGTTGATGAGTAAAAAAGAAAAGCTCCAAATAGGTCCCAAGCTAAAAAACAGGCCGTGTCTCAGTGCTAAACTTGTAACACTGCCATGTGGCCAAGGTTGGACCCCTGAGCAAGACCATTCATCCTTCATTGTTTGGATTATAGTATGCATACACATGTTTGTTTATGAAAAAAATAGTGTTATGTTGTTGAACAGGTTCAAACGGCAAGATTTGGGTTGGTATGTAGTTTTGACCAATATTTCAAAACTAAATATCCCCTCGTTGTTTGTGAGAAGTGTATTATCTTGGTCACGTCCACTTTGCTCTTGCACACGTCACGTTAGACCTGTAAATAAATAACGTATCATAAATTACTAATAAATATCATTCTGTTTTTTTGGTGTTTCGTGTTGGTCATGTTTTCAGCTCCAGTGACCTGAGGAACTCTGAAAATGTGAAATTTTAACCTGGATGGAAGAACTGGTACAGAAACCGATATCCTGAACAAATGGAGCAATATAGTGACCAGGAGGGGGAGACAACACACAAGCACGGGAGAGGATAAGAACCGCAGTGGCTCAGTTCATTAGCACTGGTTCTCAGGATTGAAGAGCAACAAGGTCAGGTGTTTTTAAGCAAAACAAAAATGCAGAAAAATAAAAAGGTGTTCATATAAAATCCAAATAAAATGAAACACCGTGTCGTTTTTTTTTCTTCGTCATTATTAAGGACCAACAGCAAGAACGAGTAACGCATTCAGACCGCTTTTCCTTGGCTCGTCTTGCTTCTTTAAAATTTGCATAACCACTTTTCACGTACAACAACAACTGTTAGACTGTCTATCATTTGCAAGACATGTATGTAAAGAAGTCAAGAGGATCAAATAAGGACAGAAGAGCTGAATGAACAGAGAACGAAGGGAGACCTGCAGCTTGAAGGGGCTCAGGTGCTTCCTACAAAAGCAGTCTTGGTGAACATAGACCATGTGTTATCATATCTGCATAGAGAACGTTGCAGAACATGCACAGTAGGTCCCGTCTGTTGCTAAACTAGAACGTTGTTGCTGATTCCCAGCATGGAGAAAAACATCGTCCAGTTTCTAGGCAGCCAAGGAAAAGTTGAGTTCTAGTGAAGATTCTATACTGTTCTTTAAGGGTTTGGTCACCAACCATACGGCGTATACACACAAATATATGTATATATTGTAAATATTGGGATTATCCTTCCCACAGCAACATATAACAATAGCATGGAGAGCAGAAAGACTCTATATGATAAAGAAAAGTCTTTCCTAAGAAAGAAGTATGGTAAATTCTGCCTATACAAGTATTTATGGTGGTTAATTTGGGCTGGTTGTTCAAAGTCCCGCAGGAGTCGAGTGAACAGCAGCTCTGGAGGTTTTTTGGGAGCTTCTCAGCTCCAAAGCTCGAGCAAAGAAGAAGACCTCAGTGAGAAACCCTGTTCCGGCCACAAACGCCTTGACAAACGCCAAGATCTGAGACTGTAAAGACTTCTTGCTACACATGGATATTTAATATTTACTCTTTTACTATTCTATCGTTAGAGATTTTTGCTCATTTTATTATTTTACCCTTTTATATTAATCAATTTTCCTCTCCCATTTTTGGACCCAATCGCCTTCAGCCTGGGGGATTCTGGGATTCTGGGATAGACTCTGGACGTTCGTGCGACTCTGACCAAAAAAAACCCAAAAACTTTAAAGCCATTTTTACTGCTCACTGCAGACTTATCATGCGTTTTTAAGAGATACGTAGCAAATAGATTGAAATATTGTTTGTGTTTGCGAAACACCTATGCCAGTGATAACATGATTGTTGTATTTGGTAAGAAATGTGCTGAAATCTGCTGACAGAACCTTGTTCATTGTGCTCATTGGGTTCGAACACTGTAGAACAGTACCCGAAGTGAACTTCGCACAATCACAAAATGACATTTATAACATTTCGCTGACCACCTTTTACCTGAAGCTGTCTGGCTGTTGGGTCATCATGGGAGGCCAATTAGTTTGAAAGGCAAATACACGTGGTCAGAGGCAAATACATAATGCAGACGCCAGCTCAGACTAGCCTGACAAAGATAGTGACATGGAAAGTTTAGGAAGGCAAATGTACATAAGGAGACATTTAAATGACCATACAGTCACTTTTCCTAATGGGGAGCAGACAGATGCCACCAAAAGGTCAAAACAGACACGTTATGGTAACTAGTCCTTATAAAGAAACAAATACGTCCACTGTCACCACAAATAGTGGGTTCTAAAAGTATTAAACATTTTTAGTTCGTACTCCTGCGAATAGCAGATGTCTATGAATAACTAGCAGATATCAAGACACCTGAGATCAAGCCAGGCTTCGGGAGACACCTTTAGATCCTTTGACAATAACCATGAACCTTAGAAGATAAAACCTAATACAACGAGGGGAGATTTCAAAATGAATATGAAGAGGATCCCACAAGAACTGCTGGACAGTCTGATCCTGCCCATGCCCCATCATGGGGCATTAAAAACAGCTATACCTTCATGTGCTTAGACAATATGGCCATACGTTATAGTTGAATCATAATATAGCTTTGTGTTTTTTAACCAGATCCTGTTCGTCTTCTTAAAACGCTGCTTAGCTTGCCTCAGTTCATCTGAATGCCATGTGCCAGCCTTGATCTATAATCCTTCCACTCATTCCTGAATTACAGGACGTACAAAAATAGAGGATATTTCAAAATGAGTTCACCTCAGAGCCCGTGGTCTGTAAGCCTAAACTCTTCAGTTAAAACGCTGAATTTAAACCTGACTCTTGTTTGATTTGATCCCCAGACTTATCTCCAGCAGCTTTGCCTGAACTCTGGCCTGATTGATATGTACAGCCCAAGCTTGTAAGTGTTGTCTAAATAGGACATAAACACTTACAAACCAATGTCAGGTGGATTTATGAAGGCCGCTGTTAAACCACAGGCCCGTTTCTGCATGAACAGTGACAAAAAAGAGGGATTTATGTGTCAAATCAAATCAAATCGAATCAAATTTTTTTTCTCTAGCGCTTTTTACAACGGAGTATTGTCTCAAAGCAGCTCTTTTAAGACCTTAAAAGGATAGGATCTTAAATGGCCAGTCCTTAGCTCTTAGCTGAGCAAGCCTAGGGCGACAGTGGGAAGGAAAAACTCCCTGATAGTAGAAGGAAGAAACCAAGACTCAAAACGGGACCCGTCCTCCGCGGGTGGCCCAGATGTTAATTAGGTAAATACTTAAAAGTATATTAAAGTAATAGTAAAATTAAGCAAGTAATACATATTTAAATCAATATTCATATTGAAGTTGGTAATAAACTAAGGTAACAGAATAGATTTTAAAACCAGTCCTCAGTGGGAGGTCCTTGGAGGCAGATCGTCTCTTGGTGACTAAATGATGGAGTATTAATGTGATTACTAGAGTATTTATGTGTCCACTAAGATGAACATTCATCACTTATGTTTTTCACTACAAGCAAAATAGAATGTTATGCCATAACGATGAAATGTGTTAACATTTATATTACACCCTATTGTATTAAACATATTATGCTGTAGTTTAGTTCGTCCTTAATTTTTATTCTGTCTTGAATCTCGACAACCAGCCCCGCTTTAGTTTCTTCATTGGCAGTAAAACTTGTTGCTATTTAATAGAATCCATTCCAAGCTACTTGGCTGTAGGAACTATCAACACTCCATGTGTGTGCATTACATCATCCTAAATCTATAGTCAGTCGTGTTAAAGCTTTTCCAACGTAATTTTAAGTTTTAAAATGTTATTCATACATCCCCTGAAGGAAGGACGGGTTTACGCGACAAGTAGGAAGTATTTACACTCTAATGACTGAACAGTCTGTTGCCCTGCAACAACAAAGGAAACGAAAATATGGAAAGTGTAGAAAGGCAAACGCACAAGTAAACATTTGCATTAATATAATAGCACTTTTCCTAACGAGGCCCCAGAGAGATGCATCCAAAAGCTCGCTCGCATGTTCTTGTCTTTTTGTTGACATTAAACTTTATTGTTACTTTTTAGCCACTTCAGCCAAAGATGCAACGGTGATTTATTTTAGAAACGCTAAACAAAGAGCAAACGCCCATACACATTATTATTAGGAAGACAAAATAGTATTAAATACCCCACTTGTGTTATTGTATTGTGTTTTAATCTTCTGTTCTTCTTTGCTTTGGCTAATGATCTCACCAGAAAATCATTCATTCATTATATTCCGCTTAATCCAGCCACTGCCTAGCCGGCAACTCTGGGCGCAAGGGCAGGAACAACCCCAGATGGGACGCCAATCCATTGTAGGACACACACACACACACACAGTCATGCATATAGTCACACACTAAGGGCCGCTTTAGAGACACCAATTAACCTAACACGTATGCCTTTGGACTGTGGGAGGAAACTGGAGTAGCTGGAGTAAAGGGGAGAACATACAAACTCCACACAGAAAGGACCCAGGCTGCTCCACCAACTCTCTGAGTTAATTCATAACAAGAATGAGGAAATAAAAATGGGACACTCCATCCATTGTCTTTATTAATTATTTCTTTATTAAGTTGAGCCATAGTGTTATATGTGCAGGAAAAGCAGCTGCGTTGTAAGAAGTAACTTTACCATTCTTTCTATCTGTGAAAGTGAAGACTTCAATTTGTAACACGTGCATTACACAATTTATACGTCACACAATTCGTACATTTACAGTTCATCGACATTCTTATGAGTTTAAACAAGTAGGTGATTTTTTTTTTTTTTAAAGAAGTTAACATAGGTTAATAAGATTTCGAAAACATTTCATTGGGAGCACAGTTAAAACAGTTTTGCTTATCTTCTAAGAGAAAGGACGTTATTCTTTCATTCATCGTACCCTACCGAATAAAAACTTGAACCGGTGAAGAGAATAATAATAAACGTCTATCTAGCCTGAGCAAAAGTTTGGGTTTTTGTAGGGTTTTAGAATTTAATTGACCTGATATAATGAATGATTAATTGTGTGCAGAGGTTGTGTTAAGATCTCCAGGGAGTTCCCAAACTCCCGTTCAATGAGTTTAAATCAACATAATATTATTATTTCTAACTAATAACTAGATACATATTTGGATGTAAATGATTTAAAGAATGATCTAAACTACAGTAGTTCACTAGGTTTGAAGAAAGATTTGCTCTATCAGTGATCTGTATTTGTATATGCATACAGCTCGTTATCCATACACGCACTTTGGTATAAGCCTGCAACGCAAATATTTGCATAATGATAACTTTATAATTAACACAGAGACACCATGTAATTACAGCTAATTTGAGCTTAGTAAATCAGTAGCTGGTGTTCTCCCACATTAAGATATTCAATATTGCATAATTATTCATATTGGACTCCAAAATCACTCCCCGTCTTGAACTGAAGAAGCTGAAAGATCTTTCGTTTCCGATATTTTAGTTCTTCTTGATAAACACCTTTCCACCTGGTTGCTGTTTCCATCTCACCGTGACGTTCTTGACTAGACCGTGCATCATCAGTTTGTGCTGGATCTGAAGAACAGAATTCATGTAATCACTAAATAAAGCTGAGCTTTAGATGGCGCAATACGGTGTCCAACAAGTCTCTGTTCTGGGCCCTTTACTTTTCTTACTTACAGGCAGATCTCCACGGTGATGTAAATAAAGGACATCATTATTGGCTTGTATTTTGTATGCCGATGATGCACAGTTATAGTTTTTAGTTAAACCGGAAGACTGTACACAAACAAAAGCATAGCTCTGCATTCTGGATAAGTATAAAAAAGAAACCTTTTTGCTCAGATCCAACCACTTACATTCCAGCTCAAACTTCTTCCAAGAAATTCGCTATGGTTGGAAAACTTAGAAGATGGACAAAGCAATTTTAGAGGTTTTATCTAACTCTGAGAGTATTTTTAAGGAACGGAAAGTGTGAGGAATTTGGATGACCGAGCCAGGAGGACGCTAATCAGTGAAGTAGGCAAAAGGCAAGTGCTAATTATGGACTTACAAGCCTTTATGGCTGAGATTGATCAGTCTGTGCATGTGGCAGCAATGCCCAGAGTGTTTCCCTGTTTGGCGGGCAGAAGGTTTTCGTGGCCAGACAAGAGCAAGACAGAGCTCTGGATGGAAAAACTAATACAACACACCGTCCGAAACTTGCTGCACAGCATGGTGGTGGAAACATGATGCAGTGTGAGTGATCTTTCCCATTTTCCTCATTACTTCAGCACTGAAAGGTAAAATGCGGCAATTGGGGCAACACGGGAGGATTTTTCTATAAAGCTTTGCCCCAAATGATCAGATGACAGCAACGGGAAGACGGACCTCCTCGTATATATTCTGTAGATCTTAGATCTGTAGCTGAATATGAAATAAAATGAAGTCAAAATCAAGGTGACGCCCACCTGCTGCGTGACTCCTCCTTGTACTGTAGGATCATTTGGATCTTGATCTGACTGAACTGTCAGCTGGAGGATCTTAACCTTCATTAAAGCTGAATAAAGACAAATACATACCAAACGGCACAAGTTTAACTCACAGGGCTCTTCGGTAACGTCCGCATGTTCAAATCTTAAATATTCAAATAGACATTTTTTTTTAAAATGCTGTTTGTGTGCTTTCTAAACGTGCACAGAACGGTCAGAAAATGGATATGGAGAGGATCCTATAAGAACTGCTGGATCATCTGATCCTGTCCATCCCCCGTCACTGTCGGGGCGTTTTGACCCTCTTGGGTGACCGTACGCCCTACTGAACACAATGCGGGGGCACCCTGGTCCAGTTTGACCTGCTCCTGTTGAATTCACGCCCGTGATCATATCCCATCCTGCTCAATCACCATCACTGATTTAGCATCTCATTTGCATAATGGAACAACTCCCTTTGACCTCTTTTCATTTGCTTTTCTGATTCTGACCTCTTTTTTTTTTAAATGAAATCAAATCGGATGCTTCTCTTTTAATCGCTTCCCGTTCGTTTTGAAACCTGAGCAGTGCGGCTTTTACTGTTAAAGTGAGCTACTCGTTTGTGTCACCATCTTCTACACATTTCTGACCCTCAAAAGGCTTCATTCTACGTGTGTTTGTGGGGTTGAGCAAAGGAATACCTTTGTTCTTGTACTTCTATGTTACTGTTGTAAAGGGGGAAAAAAAAACCAAAACACAAACAAAACCCACTAAGACCAAACCACCAAGTGGTGCAAATCAGGTCTGGAACTTACGTATATAGCAGATGAAGTTCAGTTTGTCCGTGCACAGCTCATCGTAGAAGGAACCGTTATAAAAAGCACCACAGTATTCGGACGTGTTGCCATCAGGTTGCGTCACGTCCCACTTTAAGTAGTTCGACACGGTGCCGTCCGACCAGACCCAGGACTGATTGTTGTTGTACAGGCCAATCCACGATTTGGAAGGTAAGTTATATTTCACTGCAAAATTTTCTATTGTGCCTACAATCAGGTTACTAGTGATGGAACACAGGTCAGCGATTCTGTTTCTGCAGTAAGCCTGAGATTCAGCCCATGTTTTATTAGCCAGGACCTTAAGGTAGTATGCGGAAGCAGCGTAGCACGGTGCGACGGCTCCTGGGGATGAGATTTGAAATCAGGGTGATATCATTCAATCGTTTCAACAAGCTCCGCTACTTCATTTTAACATGGTTGAAGCTGAAAATGCTTCAAAAGGATGGCTTAAAAATCTGTTTGGATTTCAGCGTTACAGAATTTGTCCTCGTGCGTTGCTTATGCAAAAGGAAGAGTAGTTACACGATGTCTGAAGGGATCCAAAGTTATTTCTATATCTCTATATTTTTACTATAAAGCATTGTCTCAAAGCAGCTTTACAACATTATATTATATAAAATCCCAAATGGAGCAAGCCTAGGGCGACAGTGGCAAGGGGAAAACTCCCTAAATATAGAAGGAAGAAACCTTGGGAGGACCAAGAATCACAAAGGGACCCGGCCTACTTGGGCGGCCCAGAGGTTTACTGAATAATAAAAAAAGTTGTAGTAACGGTCAAATTAATGAAATACTACAATTTGCTTTGATTTAACATGTTATTAAACATCATAAAAATCATGTGGATCATCTGTAAAGGTGCCCAAAAAATGTAAGCACTTCACTCTATATACGTTACTCACAAATATTAGGGGATATTTCATTATGGGATGTTTCATTTTGAAGTGTCCCCTCATTTTTGTGAGTAGCACACACAACGCTGAGTAAAAATATCCAGAGCACCAGAAAGTGTGTATGCAAAAGGAATATATATATATATATATACAGTACTGCCCAAAAGTCTTAGGCCACCATTAGATTTGTTCTAATCCTTGTGAGAGTTCGAACATCTTAGCCTGTTCCCCTTCTGAAAAAGTCGATTCTTGGCTGCCACCCTTCCCCAAAGAACATTCCTGATCAAGTATTTTTAGGCTGAAGAAGGGTGAACTTGGCATCCCAACGAAGCTGCCTAAGTGTGACACTAAATATACTGCTCACAAAAATACTTCAAAATGAAATATCCCCTATTTTTGTGAGCAGTGCACTTGCCCCTGTCGCCTATAGAAGCTGGCTGTTTCTGTTGTTTTTTTAAAATATTGCATATAAAATGTATAAAAGAGGCTGAGGGACAGTTATATGCGGTCACTATACCATGCTAAATCAGTGCTAGATGTAATCTTATAGTGGCCTTAGACTTTTGCAAAGTACCGTGTACCTTAAAACAGTCACTACCGCTTTAAATACAGCTTTGAATACAAACTTCAGTTTCTAAACCACCCAATATAAACGTGTTCACTGCAGGTTTGGTGGCTACCAACTCTGAAAACTACCGAATTCATTCCAAACGTATAAAAACACTGATCTTCTAAAGTAGCTTTAATGCCAAAGAGCTTAGTGTGTGAACTCAGTAACTAAATATGCAGTCCTGTCTTTAATGCAAAAAAAAAAAAAGAATAAGATGAAGACTTACCTGACAGAAACAGGAGAATCAACAGACCCTGATTCATCTCTCTGGTGTTACTGAAAAATGAAAAATAAGAAATACGATGAAAGATTGCAAACACAACATTTAATAGTTTTAAAGACGATTTAAAATCATCGGCATTACTCAAATACAAATACACCAAATACTCCCTAATACAAGACCACTAAGTGATCACTTAACACTGAAAGCTACCTGAGCTCTGAAGGTATCTGTGGTGCTTTAGGGAGCTTCGTCCAGTTTGGTCACCTGAGCATCTGCACGTCTCTTAAATATAAAGCCAGTGACTGATCATGTCGGTGTCACATCCCTCTTTTCCCTAACCAATGTCTTTCGTAAACGTTACGTCAACATTTTGCTAAAAAAAACTAAACTAAATGGGGCAAATCCTTTGCACCGACAATGACTAGGTAATATTAAATAAATAAATAAGAAACAGCTAAGCAAACGTGTTAGTTCCACCTGGCCCAAGGGTGCCCCCTGGTGGCTGCATGATAAATGTTTAGAGATTTTGAGGGTTCGGCTATGTGTTATTCTTCACTGTACGTTTTGAAGACAGCTTCTATTATTCAGAAAGCACGAGCACAGTTTTCCCAATTGGACAATGGGGTGCGTAGGGGAGAAACTACTTTTAGTACAGCGTGCCACCTAGTGGTCACTTAGTAGAACTGCTTTATGGTGTGTGTGAAGTGGAATGAAATAATTACACGACACGGCACGACTGTAACCTTTCAAATGTGTTATTAAGGACACAGCCTCGTTTAAACCTTTTATTGTCTATTTAAATATTGTTTTTCATTAACCAACATTGGTATGTTGTGCATTATATAGGAAAATAATTGTTAATTCCGTGAATTGTTATTGTCATTTTTATTTTTTATTTTATATTAATATCAGTAATAAAGTAATATAACGACATTTTTAGCAAATAACCAGCGATTTAAAGCTTGCAATATATGAAATCTTCATAATAATAATTGTTGTTAGTTGTTATACTTATTATTATTATTATTATTACGTTTATATTGAATTAATATTGTATTAGACTGTGTTGGAATTAATACTGCGTTATAATTTGATTTAATTAAGACTGAATTGTTATGATAATTGCATTTACGTGTAATTAATTTAGCAGATGCCCTTACATTTAGTCTTAAAATGTGTGTAAGGCTGTGACTGATGATACAGGAATCACATCCTTATTTCACTAACAAATACTTTACACAAACATGACATTATTATTTTGTTTTTAAACAAAGCAATCTAACCACGGTGCCAACCCTGTAATACAAACAACGAGTGATTAATTAAGTAAATAATTCAGAATCGAATTCCGAACTTAACTGTGAACTAAGTGTTGTCTTTGTATACGAAATATACATTGTTAACAGCTTTGCTAACGCGGCTCAATAAGCAAAGGTCTAAACCCCAGCTGGCCTAAGGGCGCCCCCTGGTGACTGCTTCTTGTTATGTTTCGAGATTTTGCTATATTATACTGTACCGTTCAGTTTACGGCAAGTTTGGTGCGGTGCTGCCACCTTCTGGTGATGGAAAGAACCTCTCGTATGGAATTTTTACTAACAACAATAACAATAACATTAACAATGGCACTTAAACGTACTCTGCTCCACATAATTGACATAAGTTTATTGTTCGCAATGCTCCTTACCAATAAGGTACGTCCTTATTTCATGTTTTTACTGTCTATCTTTAAGAACACGAATGCTTTCTTTAGTCTCTGACTGAAATACGTTTCAAAATCATGTTCATGGGTGAGAGAAAAAACTCTCCTTCTCAAGACCAACAGCATCACGTCAGATACATCAAAGTATGAAGCTGGCTTTCAATTTCACGTCATTAAGAAACAACTAATGATTGAAACGTGTTCAGGCTCTGACTGTACAATGCAAAATGTACCATGAATGAATGTACCATGGGGCTCTGTAACTGACCTGTAAACCTGCAAGGTGCAAATAATGCAGACTTGATTGCCATAATTAGCTCCAGCAGACTTCCCTGAACTCTAGTTTGTTGACTTTATACAGCAGGACATCCTGAATCTCATTTGAATAGGAAATCTGCTGTTTTACAAGCTTCAGGAAATGAAGACTCCTTGTTTTAAAGATGTGGTACTTTAGAAGAGAAACGGGCGTTTAAGGTTTCCATGTAAAACAAACTGGGCAGGAGTTCCGCTGGATCGCAGGGGAAATTTGCAAAGTGCCAGATGTTTCTACAATAAATGCGCTTCAAGAAAAAGGTCAAATTCGCTCATATTTTTAGTTTCATTTTTAGTCCCCCTTTCACACATCCTTAAAAAGTTTAAGAAGGATCCTAGAGCTGATTTGACATTCAAACGTCCCATTTGAATTTAAATGGCCAAGAGCTTGACCTGAGTGCATAATTTGAATGAGATATTGGTTTATAAAGGTGAAACTTATAAAACTATAACCAAAGGTGAAACTTATAAAACTATAACCTTGACCTAAGTCTTACAAGCTGATATGACTTTAAGCTTTCTGTGCATTGATCTGTTCGATATTTATAATTATTAGATCAAGATGAACCAAAATGGATGTGACTTGTCACTGATGATTTAGTTTAATGAAGTAAAATCAAATGCTTCTTTATTAATCGCTTCATATTCATTTTGAAACGTCCCCTCATTTTTGTGAGCAGCGCTGTAAAACGAAAGCTTTAATTTTCTGTACGAAGTCGGAAGATGGAAGGAACCTCTCATACACTGCAGATTGTGTAACAACAACAACAACAACAACAACAACACGATCTATGAATATTTTCAGCTCCAAGTTCAATAAAGCAACAAAAGACATGGGCACTTTTCTAACAGGTTTTGTAGTCACTTAATTTGATCTCTTTGCTTTTTTTTAAAATCAAACATACCAAAGATATGGCGACGCGCTGTATGAGTGTGAATCAAATAACTGGCTAATGAGCTCTATTTATGTATTATATTTTCTTTAAATATGTTCTCTAATTTAATATTTATAAGTAGTTTATATATGCTATTACTATAAACATCAGGTAATTAAGCGCCATCATTTTTACGCACAACATCGGGGCTGCCCAAGAAGTTTGGGTTCCTTAGTGAGTCTGGGTTCTCCCAAGATTTCTTCCTTTTAACACTTTCTTCCGCTCTCACCCTAGACTCAATTAGGGCTGAGGGTCATAAATGAATAGTGAATTGAATAAAAAATAAGTCACACAGTACAGATTCTTTGTTTTATTTTTAACTTGTGTTTGTTCCCTATTCATACATATCACAATGGAAACCCGGAGGAAAATAGTGATAGATAAAAAACAGTGTTATACAAAAGTTTTGGCACCCCTAGTCACATCAGGTTATGATCATTTTCTACTTAAAAAAGAAGCTCAGGATTCAGTTCCCCTTTCCAGATGAACACTTTTAAAAAGGTAAATGAATTCAAATCTGAACATGAGAGACAATTCAAGTTCTGATCTCACTTATGAGAAAAAAAAAAGATCTACTCTAGTAAAATGAAAAAGTATTGGTCGTTTTCGTTTACGTTTTGTGACACAATGATGGCTAATCATTCATACTCGACTGCGGAACCATTCTCTTAGTTACACCATTACATCCTGAACCTTTTAACCAGCGTCTCGATTGAACCATCGCCATTATTTTAATCCAGCTTGAGGAACCCCAGTCCGTTTGGTTGTTTCTTCAGTTTCACGGTGACATTCTTTTCAAAGCCACGTTCCTTCAGTTTCTGCTCGATCTGATGAATAGAATAAAGACGCTTATTCCTTCCTGAGAAAGAGGAGCATTGCTTCAACATTTTGGAAGGGTTCCTTTCAATGTTCCTTTCAGTTATTGCAGTTTCTTTCTCAGCATCTCCATTTGAAGCCTTCAAATACTGACTACGGCTGCTGGACAGATCTCTAACAGTTCATGAGGATCAACATAGCTATTTCCTAGAGCTGTATGGTGTCCAACAAGGCCCTGTCCCGTTCTACATCACATCGATTTTCAAGGTGTCCACCTTAGTTGGGACCGAAGGGACAACGCGATCTGTAAATAAGACCCTCTGTAAATAAGATGCTCCTCTAGCCCTGTGTAAACATTCCAGAATAGTCCCATTTCTAATTTACTCATCATAAGCCATGGAAAAGAAACCCTAATGCTTTTGGGGTGGAGCTTGATGAATACTCCGATTCCTAGTGTAATAAAGAAGAACCGTGAATTATGAGGAGAGTGAAACCCACCTGCAGCATGACGGCAGTTTTTACTGCTGGATCATTTGGATTCTGACCTGACTGAATCTTCAGCTGGAGAACCTTGACCTTCCATGGATCTAAAACACAGATAAACACGGGGACAGATGAAACGAGCACGAGGTTAACAGTTAGAGGCTTCCCGACAATGTCGATAATCAATTCTATCATCTTCCATCAACTCTAAGCGACGCGACTTAGGGGTTGGTGTATGTTTGGTGCTGCCAGAGCATGTTTAAACGGAGCTGAAATAAGTTACAGAAGCTACGAAAATGATCTTGTTTGCTTTTGTTTAACTGGCACAGGGCAGGTGCTTCGTTGATTTAAATATCTTTGCCTGCTTTGGTGGATGAATAAACAAAGAACAGGAATGTTAGTTTTAGACCAGCATCAGATTAGAACTATCGGATTAAAACTGGAGCACAGACACACAGCAGATTCACGAAATGCAGGAAGGTGGAGACGTTTTGGGAAAGCTTATGAATTATAGTGGGCTTTTTTTTTTTTCGTTTTTAGACTGAATTAAATGGGTTGCTTGTTTTTTAACATTCCAGGGGACATGGGGAAATGGGGGAAAAGTAATCAACAAACCTTTAAGAGTGAGTGAACTCACCTACGTAACAGAAGAAATACTTTTTTTCCGTGCACAGTTCATCATAGATATAACTATTGTAAAACGCAGCACAGTTTTCACCAGCAGAGACGTTGCCATTAGGTTCTTCACGCTCCCACCTTACGTAACTTACAGCGGATCCGTCAGACCACTTCCAGGCCAGAGTGCTGTCCCTGTACAGACCAATCCAAGCTTTGGAGAATATGTTATATTTTGCTGTGTAGTTTAGAAGCAAGTTTATGTTAGTTCTAGTGACGGTGACCATCTCACCGCGACTGGCTCGACAGTAAGCCTGAGCATTAGACCACGTCATGTTTCCTAAGACGGTTAGGTACAGCCTAGCCTCGCACTGTAGAGCAGCTCCTGTGGAGATTTGAATTTAGTGTTATATCCGAAATCCGAGCAAAATAAAACATTTCTCACATCTCAGCGAACCACCAACGTGTCATTTCTTCTGAAATCTTACAGAAACTACAAAGGATCACCTGTACAGATGCCAAACCATTTGTGCCAAAGCAATTTATTTTTTTTCCAGACTTTCTTAAAATAGAGAGTTTGGGGCTAAGCTGGATGCTCACATTGTTTTATAAATAGCTTAGGAATTTAGCCTTAGCTAGGTTTCATTTATACGAACCCTGAACATCTAAAACATACGAAGTAGTCAAAACATCTCTTTATCTAAACAAGCTTTGTATTTTCTCTTTGTATTTAATATGTGTCCTGTAACGCTCTTTATAATCTGATTTTAGATTATTTGAATACAGCAAGGCTCTAACATTTTCTTTCTTTTTTTTTTTTTTAAATATTTTATTTATTCAAAGCAAAAACCACAGTAACAAACATTTCAATGGCATTTGCATTAACAATACAAATTGTTCTGGTCCTGGCTTTTTTTTCTTTCTTTCTTTTTTTTTTTTTTTAAACATTTTTCAAAACTTAAACTTAATCAGCTTAAAAAGCATAGATGATCTAAAAAAGACTTACCTGAGAGAAACAGGATTATCACCAGTTCCCTGTTCATGACTGAGAAGATACGTGATAAAGTTATCAGCACAGCATTTAAGAGTTACTACGATGATCATTTGCAATCATGTGCAGCATACGAGTACAAATACACTAAATAATCTCAAATACAAGTAACAATAACTAATCACAGCACTAGAAAAATCTAATGTCCTGACCTCTGGAGGTACATTAGACTCCGAGACTCTAACCTTGTCCTCCTTGATAACCTGAGTAGATGCTTATAATGCTGGTGGATGATGATGTAGACGCCCGTCCTTACTACTTTAACGAATGCAAACATGGCGTCTTTACTTTGTGTAATCATTTGAATATTCACCTCAGTAATCGAAACCACTGACACAGGATGATCAAATATTCTGAGGGATAACGTTTAGGTTTAGTGTAATTAAAGAAAGAATTTATATATACACTCTCTCTCTCTCTCTCTCTCTCTATCTCTCTCTCTTTATATATATAATATATATATACACACCCCTCCCCATTTATCCAGGCTTGGGACCGGTACGATGCAGCTGTTTCCAGCTTGCTGGGGTGTTTTGCATACACAAGTCAATGACAATTTAGAGACACCAAATTAACCTAACCCGCATGTCTTTGGACTGTGGGAAGAAACCGGGGTACCCAGAGTAAACTTATGCAGACACGGGGAGACATGCAGACTCCACCCAGAAAGGATCCAGGCCGCCCCATCCTGGGATTGAACCAGCCAAGCCCCCGTGCTGCCCATATATATATATATATATAGCTTAAACGTGAGCCATCACGTGTTTGCCCTTTCACAAATAGCTGAAGGTCAAAGTTCAAAAGTTCATAACTAAGCAAACTAGCATGAAAACAATTTGCTTATTCGAGTTTTCAGTGTGGTACAAATCTCCCTTACGAGAGTCACTATTCATAAAACATAAATCATACGCATAAAGCAACGTGGTGTGCTTTTATGAATATTTCAGCTTTTAAAATCACAGCTCCATTTGTCCCACACCGAAGAAACGAATAAGCAAATTGTTTTCAGACTGGTTTGCTTAGTTATTAATTCCTAACCTCCTGCTGTTTGTGAAAGCAAACAAATGTAGTGTAAGGCAAATTAAACCAACTCTGGCCTCGATGTAAACAGCCTTCAGCTCACGTACGTTTAAGCTGCTTAATTAAAATCACCTGCTGTACGAAAAATGCAAATATGTACACACTGTAGCCGACAGGGGGCAAACTTTTAAGAAATAAAATGAATCTGCACGGACGAACGGGTCCGTTTAGCGTCCATGTTGGCACCGAACGTGGGTCTCCACAGGGGTGGACTCACTTATTTAGACTTAATGAATGTATTTTTTGTTATAACATAAACCATGTCATTTTCTAATGGTAAAATACGCAGAATGCATCTTGGCCTCAGCCAGAGAAAATCGCTGACACCAAATAATTAAATTGGCATAACGTACAATAACATAACAGCACAATACCGCCACCTAATGGAACAACTGGATACTGTTCGTCTTGCGTCTACGTTTGCTATTTCAATTCAAATCAAATCCAAATTGATCTTCATAGCGCTTTTTACAGCGGAGCGTTGTCTCAAAGCAACTTTACAAACTTATATGATCTTAAAAGGCCAGTCCCAAGTTGAACAAGCCTAGGGCGACAGTGGCAAGGAAAAACTCCCTGAAAGTAGAACCCCCCTTGGGAGGAACCAAGACTCAAAAGGGGACCCGACCTCCATTTGTGGCCCAGATGTTAATTGGGTAAACACTTCAAAGTATATTACAGTAACAGTAAAATCAAGTAAGTAATACAATTTAAATCAATAACGATATTTAAGCTAGTAATAAAATAAGTAACAAAATAGATTAAAAAACAAAATAGATTTTAAAATCAGTCCTTAACGTTTAATCGTTTGGCTGGTTCCCTTAATCGGGGGTATTTACTGATCATCTGATACAATCTTACGAGCAACGCTGGGTTAAACGTCCTGATCAAGGGCCACACAGTCGTAGCTCGGCAGTTTTTATTGAACTTTACATTTCATTCGTGTCATTTAACGGACACCCATATCAAGAGCAATTTAAGAGCAGCACACAACTTATCCACTGTGTGAAGGACCAGGGGATTCATTTCACTGGCCCAGATTTGCATATGTGTATCATGAGCCGTTGGCCCAAACATGTTAATGTCAGTACACAGGAATAAGGAATGTTTTATGGATTCATAGCTGAAGATCACTGAATAAAGCATGTGTGTGGAATTAGAAATAAAGAAGAAGTGCATTATAGTTACAAACTGGGCACTAAGACAGGAACGGGGTTGGTTATTTATTGATGCTAGAGCTTCTATTCTGAGAGCCTGATGCAGACCGGCTTAGACAAAGAGATAGCTTTCGGAGGAGGCTTCAATACACCAGGAAGGACCATAGCCCCCCACAGTCCCTCCTCCCCAGCCTCTCCATCTTTAGAGTACATCTGTCTGTCTGTATGACTATTTGACCCAAAAAAACCGTGAGCTTAATATAGATACTGGATTGTCAGCGTAACGTCAATCTTTATTCGCCTCGTTCTCAAGCTCTCATATACCATTTCACTGTTTTGTTCATTTGTTCAGACGATTACAAGCTAAGCAGACGCAGAAAGGGCAATTTTAGTTCAGTGTGCGTTATGACTGTGACGTTTGGTAAGGGACTTGTGTCAGTTTAGTGCACTTTTGTACATTTTAGTGCTGAAAAAAGCATGGCAGAATAATGATGAATTAGATTGAAATGAAGGTGGAGGCTTTCCTTGAGGATTTGGGGCTTGAATTGGAGTTGGGGTTAGACATAGGGTAAGGGTTAGGATTAGAGTTGGAGTTATGGTTCTAAATAGGGTTCGAATTTAGGATTAGGGTTAGAAATGTGCACGTTGTGTAATGTTACTTCGCAGTTCATTATTTATTCTTTGTGTCTGGTTTGGACTGACGTGTCCTAGAACACTATTATATCACGTTATATCACCCCGGAACACTTTGGAGCTCCGTCAAACGATGCTGAGCTAGAGCGAGGAGAAGCAAAAGAAAAAAAAGATCCAGCTCGTCTGGCTCAGGCAGGCAGCTGACCTGATTTCCTGATGTTAGACAGAGCATGAGGGAAGGTGTGAATGTAGAGCAGGAGAACATGAAGGCATGACGTTAACTGTCCTCGGTTAAACCAAGGCCAATCCAACCTGCCTCTGGAAACAACCTGAGAGATCACCTGGAGTGATCTAAGGCATTGCCGTTGGACTGAGGAGCAGTGGATGAGATCTGGTGATTATCCAGAGCTCCAACTATGGGGCAGGAATAAACAGAAGATCAACCTCGTTAATGCTCCTGTTACTGAACAGGATAATTTAGGATAAGAATAACTTCTCCGTCCTTGCAAGAGATGTTTGGGTATCTACCAGAGTCCCTAAGTGGAGTATTCTTCGCGGTTGGCATTCTTTTGATATCGGTAACTGTGTGGATGAGGGAATGATGAGGATGAGGGAAAATGAAAATGCTTTGATAACAAGGCTGTAAAAACTGTAACTTTAACCATCATTTAGGGAGTTAAAACTGTTCATTCGATCTTAGAAATCAATATGTTTTATTATGTATAGTTTTCATTCGTCAGGTTACGTTATAAGTCACTCTAAAAGGCCCATGATCCTTTTTGGACACGTAGTGTGAGTTTCCATTGTTTTACCAATCTACTGGATCAAGACTCCTTTTGTTCCTCTAGACTATCCACTAGACTGAGAACGCGGGCATCCTTGGAATTGCCCTTTAGAAGAACCGTAAAGCTCTCAGACCAATAATGGGGGAGATCCTAATCATGTTCGCATATCAACACAAACTTAAGCGCTCATTGTGAGCTCCACTGAGAACCTCTCACGCTGAAGGGCAACAGGAAAGCCAGTGCGGGTTCTGCTTCCCTTAAATGAGCTCTGTGATTGTGTGATTGTCTCGCATCGGCACCAGACGTTTCCATTCCTGCACTGAGAAGTTCTTTATAAAGTCAAAATGGCGCAAGCTCGGACAAGCTGAACTGCTTAAAGGCAGACATTTGGCCAACCCTTAAGTTAAACAGCGGCTTAGCTCTTGGGGCAGCAGATCACAAGCCTATTTAAACTAAAAGAGTGGGTCAGGTAACGTCTCAAAGCTACTTAGCAAGGAGAAAATAGCTGACCTGTTCATCTGTCTCGGCAAGTAGGGAAGCCAAACTTGGTAAGAGGTTCCAGGAGTGACCTAAGCGCAGTGGAGTAAAGCTCTGAATAATACAGTAATAAAGCCATGGAGGGAAAAAAAAGTCTCTTAAGGCTGCTAGAAATGGAATTGATGTTTGAGTGTGCACAAACCTTTGTCATTAAGCCATAATTAAAAATTGTTAAATGTTTCCACGCAGGCTGGTGAGGGTTGTTGCCTCACTCTCGATTTCCCTTAACTTTCCCTTAAAATTGTTCTGATGACGAGGCGAGAGAGCCAAAACGTTCCTCCAAGGACACGTAAGAACTGATTTGCTTCTTTTTAAGTACCTCGGCTTTAACCTTCAGGTTGGCAAATACAAATGAATACGTTTCCTTAGTGTCACGTTCAAAGCACCAAGGAGTTCTTTGATGTTGCTCAGTAACGGGTGGAAGACGTGAGGGGAGGAAGAGCGGTCGATCAAGATAAAGAGGGTGAAAAGACAAACAGCGAGCCCTTGATCTCATTAAGCAGGCTGCGACGCCTCACGGACCGGAGAACGTGAAATCCTCATTCCTAAACGTCACTCCAGCTCCGGAGCATCACGGTCGGTAGGTAGCCTTCCTCTTACTTTCATGCTCATTATTAAACCTCCAGAGGAGGCTCTCTCTGTCCTGGTTGATTTGGTGGCCTGCAGGTAGGGCGCTTGCTCTGATTGGAATTGGAATTTGAAGAGAAGCTTCGCTTTGATCTCTTTCACAGGTCAAACTGAACGTTCCCTTTGATCTTCTTTCATGTTGAGAACTCGGAAATATCCAGAGGAGTTCACTTATACAGGCAGGTTAGCATTGTTGGGCTGTGCCATGAAAAAAATGTAACGATATGGTGACTCGAAAAAAGTCAGGTTCGTTACTGATCGTTGATGATCATATTGTTGATCTTATGGATTTTCTAGCGGATGGTAGCAACAGCGACCCCTACGAGACCTTGTGATGGACTGGCATCTTGTTCACTGGCTCTGGGCATAGGCACCAGATTCCCCATGACTAGAACCCAGGAAATAATGCAACATGATATTACAATCCTATGTTTTTTTTTCCCAACCATGGACGATTTAGAAAGTCAGACTGTCAGTCAGACGTAAAACCTCCGTCGCTTTAATTGGTTTCCCCCCTGTGGCTCTCATGACTGTGTTCTGTCTGGGTGCTCTTAGACCTGATCTTAGATCTGATCTCAAGGTTTATTTGGTTGTTTACCTTTTGTTATTTTTACCCGAACACACCAGCTAAAATGACCTTCCGCATCCAAATAGTTTGTGCTGTACGTGAATATCGTCTGGATCTTCCCACTCAGATTTGAATCTGTATCGTCTTCCAGCAGCAACCTCCTTCCTTCACTACGTCCCCTTCGATGTGTTTCAAAACCACGGGAAACCTGATCACAACTTTCTTCTGAACAGACCAGAGAGCAAAGTCGGGCTGTAGAACAAAATCTATTTGATAGGCTATAATGTTTCAGCACTGATCGTTCGGTCGTTATTTGCCGTGTGTATTTTCGTAAACATGCAGCTTGGTGGTGCAGCAGTTAGGTATCCTTGATGACTGACTATAAGGATTTGGGATTCGGGAGTGGTCATGGTCAAATGAGGTCATTACACCAGTCCGTAAACAATGAATTTAATGACGACTTTTGCACAGATAGTCCTCTGATCACTCCTTGATGACTTTACTCAACCTTTACTCAAAGTGTCACTTTGTTGGTACCTCACCGGTCTAAGTTTGGTATAGTAGCCACCAGAGAAGAAGGCCTCTTTATTCTTTGCTTTCATGTAACGTGGAATGGTCGTGTTACACGGCCAGTGAGTGAGTCGGTGAGTTTCGCTGGTGGACGCTTATAGCATGCGAGACAAAAGGAGGAAAATTTGATGTGAATGAGTGTGCGTGTGTGTGTGTGTGTGTGTGTGTGTGTGTGTGTGTGTTATTCTTTGACTTGCACCCTGTGCTGCCATATACACTTAGGGAATAGCCTATTTATTATTTTGTGAGCAGTGTGTAACCCATACTGTGTACCTATATAGAGAGTAATTAATAATTAGAAGCGCACTCTGATTGGCTGAAGCACTGATGCTAGTCGGTTGCGCAGAAACGGATCCAGAAACCCTGAGCGCTCTCTCTCTCTCTCTCTCTCTCTCTCTCTCTCTCTCACTCACTCTCTCTCTCTCTCTCTGAGTCTCGCACTTGCACGCGATGCGCTCGCGGTGCTCTCCGTGCGCGCGCGTAACGAGAGGTGGAGGAGCGAAGCGTCGGATGTGGGGTCCGGGCAGTGCAGCAAGACAGCCGTGAGCGCGCGATCTGCCTTCGCTTTGGATTTGTATACGATGTGGCGCGTGCTTTGAAGACCCTAGTTTGTGCAAAGAGCCCTGTGTGCGCGTGCGGGGATCAGACTCAGGTGAGGTCAAAGCGCTGTCGTGCATGGTGCTGTTGGCAAGAATGACATAATAATAATAATAATAATAATAATAATAATAATAATATAAACATCAAATCCGGATTTGATGTACAGTCATGTTTAAATGACTCTAACATTTCATACCTAACATGTGCGAAAGTTTTTGGCACGCTTCCAAAGCCGCTAATATTTTCTGATAAGGTCAGATCGTCACAAGTTAGTTGTTTGCGTCTGGGGTGATCTGGGGTGATCTGGGGTGCTCTTGTATATATGTAGCCCAAACCTGGTTTCCATGGAACTCTGTTTTAATGTCATGTTAAAGTGTGTGTGTTTTTGAGGCTTTGTTAGTAAATTAGGGAACAACTCGAGTCCCGCAGCAGGTACCCTGGTCACACGTGGAACTACCTAACTTTGCTAAATGGACAGGGGAAACCGGGGTGATATTTACATTTATGTCATTTAGCAGACGCCCGTAAATCCAGAACCACGTACGATTAATGCAGTCTCACAATTCAAGCAATTGTGGGTTAAGGACCTTGCTCAGGGACCCAACCGTGGCAGAGGTGGGATTAGAACCACTATCTGGACCTTCTGGTCCACGGTCCAGTAACCACTAGGCCACCACAGTCACAGGAGTAGGTGCAATCGTTTTAAAATGTGCAACTGAAAACAACATTCAAAGATGACAGTGGCCCCTGGGAAATATTTGGAGTGAAAAAATGCATCACTGTGAACAGTAAAGTTACAGAGCTGTAGCATGATACATATCCCATGTCACCAACGGAGCACTAATATCACAAAATAAATAGACTTCATGTTGTTATTAATGCTTTCTGTTACTTCGTTCAGACTTACAGTGGTGCCCAAATACTAATGAAACGTCTTCTATTTTGCATTATTCTTTATAAGCCATATATTCATCAAAACAACTGAAGCTTCTCTTTAATATATACCCGCCGGACAAAACATTTGTGACCTGTGACTGAAACATTCCCAATAACGATTAATAGCGCCATGAATTCAGACGAGAACTGGCTCTAGATTGGGATTTTTGCCACTGCTTGTAGACCCGTACGACCGTAAGCTCCGATACACCTGCAATTTCAGCTGCTTCCTTCACACTACGCCCTTTGGCACTCCCAAATACTTACCCATCAACGAATAAATCCAGGTCATCGTTTAACGCCACTTTCAACAGGCAAAGTGACACATTTTTCGTTTATATTTACTACCTATAAATGACTCTATTTTCCTCTCACTTAATTTTATTATGTACAGCGCTCCCTCGTTTACGGCGGGGGTTACGTTCCAGGACCACCCGCGATAAACGAAAATCCGTGAAGTAGGGACGCTCTGTTTATTGAAGTATTTATAGAGTATTTTAGCGGTAGAACTTGCAGAACGTTCGGGTTTCATCGTGGGGGTTTGAATGAATTCAGTCCGTAATGAAACTTTCACAAACAGCGAACACAAACACCGCAGATAAAAACCCGTCGCGTCGACGAGTAGCGACTCAGGCGGCCGACGCTCTGGTCTTACTTCTCGTTTTTGGTGAGTATTCATCCGCCGAGTAAATAGGCTACTTACTGTGAATCGTCATATTTTAGGATTTCTAACATTCCTTTATTGTTAGAATGAATATTTTTATGTTTCGTGATTTAGAAAAAAAAATTTTTTTTCAATCTAAAAGTTCCGCCAAAACCCCGCGAAACAGGGAAAATCCGCCATGTGTTTTTTCCGTTAATATTTCTTGAAAACCCGCGATGCACCGAGTCCGCGAAAGGTGAACCGCGAAGTGGCGAGGGAACGCCGTAAAGGCCGTTTAAACTGGGGGTTTCCCCCGGAATCCCAGGGGGCGTGCTCTGAACTGAACCCCAGAGCGAGTCAAAAGTCATAGGACAGGTGTGTTGGTCGGTTCTTCAGACGGTCGCTGCGTTTCTTATCGTTCACACTCCCGGTCTCTCCGAATTTGGTCATGAGGGATGGAACAGCGCTGTGTGATGTTGCTGATCTTTCTGGGTGTCGGTTGTTGAAGCCTGTTGCTATGATACGGCAGCGGCGTTTCCCCCCGGACATCAGAATCGTCAGTTCCAGTTTCACTTACCTGAGATGAACAACAAAGGTTTTGAACTTTGTTTTGATCACTTCTGATCTTCTCTGATATCCTACATGGCCACCTCACCGTTGGACAAACCTGTCCTTGATCCAGTATGGCGGCTTTGAAGATGCTAGCCATGTTCTGGACACGGCCTAACAGATACGCCCCTGCACCCATTACTTGCTGCTGTGTTCAGATGTGCCGTTTTCCTTTTTGTTTCTGAAATAAAAGGGCGTTCTGTGACTTTTAGCTATTGATCACCTGAACTGCCTCCCCCATCCCAGCTGGATGGCACCTCTGGGATTGTAACCCACGTCTGCGTGATGGTGCGCTGGCCTATTAGACCGCTAAAAGCCCCGAGCGCCATGCAGACCTAAATCTGGATTGTGTGTACCAACTGAGACGAATCATGAAGGTTGGTAGAACCACCTGCTGGAAACTAGAGAAGCTGGAGGAGAATGTATGGAGCTTTAAAGGCGGCCCAGTCGCTGGTGTGTTTGTGTCCCTGTCCCAGCGTGGCGTAGCGATGTCATAAGACATTTCTCTCTGAAGAGATGTTCCTGTACCAGTTCCAGCACCACACACTTGGATGTTCCTCCACCCCAGCTTCGCCCTGCTGGTCTTCATCAACAGAACCCAGTCTCACCAGAGCGCAGGAACCCCCACCATCATTTAGTCACTAGGGGACGATGTGCCTCCAAAGACCTCCCACTGAGCACTGGTTTAAAATGGCTTTGTTATAAAATCTGTTTTGTTACTGTTAGTATTGATTTAAGTTGTGTTACTTACTTAATTTTACTATGACTTTAATATGCTTTTAAGTGTTTACTTAAATGAACATCTGGGCCACCCACGGAGGTCCGGGTCCCTTTTTGAGTCTTGGTTCCTCCCAAGGTTTCTTTTTTCTACTTTCAGGGAGTTTTTCCTCGCCACTGTCGCCCCAGACTCGCTCGGTTTGGGATTGGCCTTTTAAGATCATATAAGATGGTAAAGCTGCTTAGAGACGATGCTCCGTTGTAAAAAGCGCCCTAGAAATACATTTGGATCGATTGATTGACGTATGGCGTGTTGGTGCTGTGTGAAACGGCCACACCCGGCGGGGTGACTTGCATTTCAGGGTCTCTGCTTTGCGCTCGTACCCTTGCACCAAGAGGAAAAAGGCTCTTGTTCTTTTTATACGACGAGTCGAAGCTCAGTGTTCATTTCCCGTCGTCGACAACAGGTTATACGCGGTCCTAATCTAATGGTGGCCTAAGACTTTTGCGCAGTACCATATGAACAGCAGTGCCGCCAGCAGCTGGTCATTCCGACTGTGACGCGGAATTCGGGGTTACTGCAAATGCATTGCCAACAAGAGTATCAATCACTGCGAATGAAAGTCTAGCAGGAAACTCGGTTAAGGGACTGCTTGGTTTTTGCAGATCTACCATGGGCGAAAGAGAAAGGCGTGTTTTCTTTGAACCCTAACCCCAGATCGGGTTCTTTTCGAACGATCCAAGGTCTGAGTAAAGCGAATAAAAGGTATCACGTTTTGCCACGGTGTCCACCATGTGACACTCCTTTTGATTTTCTTTCATTTGACTAATATTTCTACAAAGGGATTTCCACACGTCTCCCAAAACAACGCTAGCCCTCGCTGCCTTTCTCCTTTGGTTACGACTGGAATTTTTTAGCACAGTACTCACAAAAACGAGGGACTATTTCATTATTGGGAGACGATAACATTTTGAAGGATTTCCTAATTCATGTGAGCAGGATCTCTTCCTGTTTTGAAAAGCATTTAACCACTTCACTTAACCTCTTCACTCACGTCTCGTTTATCTCGACGAGGAGCTCTCGGAGTCGAGAACACGACTGTTACAAGGTGCCAAGCAGATGAAAATCAACGTGACCTGAATCATTGGGTTTGCAGCATTGTGTTTGGCCGCGAAAGATTTTACAAGTTTTACATGCCCTAGCGAGAAATACTTTTAGTACAAAATAAAAAAGCTCAGGTATTACAAATATCAGTTATTACATTACCGAAGTGCTCAAGCTATTCTGATTAGGTTTTATGTTTTTTCAAAAAAAAAAACAGACTTTAAAGCTGCAGTAAAGTGGTAAAAAAATTTTTTTAAAAAGACGACGACGATAATTGATAATTTCATTGAAAACTCAGCGTTTTTGTAACGAATTTTAAAAAATACTTTTTGTTCGTCCCCCACGTTACTGGCAGAATATTATTCGGCATAATTGTGGTAGTATTTTTTTTTTTACCAAAAAAAAAATATATATATATAGATTTAAAATGGAGTAATATTCAGTTGCATAGTTCAGTTCTAGAGGAGTTCGCTCCTAGCTGCCGTGTGCTGTAAGAGTAGGAACACACAGGAACACACTTCGGCGACTGATACAGGATTAAACCGTACCGGTTTCTTGAATTTTGAACACCAAAAAGTCTCGAACTTTGTGTTTTGCTAACTTTCGAACTACAAAAGATATTACAAATCTGGTTACGGCAATCGATTTCGGGATCAAAACCGTGAACAGTTTGCTCTGTTGTCGTTTCGCTGTGCCTCCCCCTGGGAAGAATAACAGTTCAAAATAATAGGTCCTCTTTGTGTATAAAAAGTGACACCATTGGAGGATCTTTGAACGTCTCGAGTCGTTTGTATGTTTTGGTAACGGTTGTGACATGTGGCAGATGTTTGTACACTTCACAGCAGCTTTTGCACTGCTTGTTGTTTTGCAGCTGTGTAGGAGTAGATGAGGACGATGCGCCCGACATCGACATTTACCACTGCCCCAATTGTGAGAAGACACATGGCAAATCCACCTGTGAGTACCCAAAATACACATCAGCTGTGAGAGTCATGTTTTACCCGTCTGAACAAAATCTAGTAGCGCAACTATAGCAGGTATGTTCCCCAGTACGGGAGTGTGTGTATGTATATACCGTCGAATCCGGTTAACGGGAGCAGCCGCTTATTCAGACCGAATCCGGAAGTACAGAAACAAATCCTATTATATACGTGTCATTTTATTCGCTTATTTGGACCAAAATCCCGTTTAATCGGACCAAAGAACGTGAGAAGCGAATAAGAAAAAGAAGCC
>JAUZST010004418.1:0-16331 GCA_034779995.1 Parotocinclus haroldoi | reverse complement strand
CGCTATATCTGCACGTCCAAATCGCCAGCTACTCACTAGGTAGAGCACTATATAGTGCACACTTTAGATAGATATCTACTTTAGATAGATATATTGCAAACCGAAATGGTTAATGCACAATACAGAGAACAATAAAATACAACAGTAACTACGTTGCTTAAGAGGGGAACAAGTCATAACGCACTTAGGAGTACGTAGGGAATATGGAATAGTCCGCCATTTGAAATGGAAGCGATGTCAGTGTCTGTGACATTTACTCTGAAAATATTTTGGTGCCTTATTTTGTTCGTAACTGAATCAGGCGTTAACGGATTATATAAAGGATATTTTCTATATTGCGTTATTAAACGAAGATAGAGACTTTTTTCAGTAGCATCATGCCATCGTTAGGTGAATTGTTCTGAGTGGTTGCCAGTTGTTACGTATTAAAGCAGTATTTTTAACGAGCACCAAAACCAAGTCTGCACGCAGTAAAATGTTTATAATACACAGGTTTTAATCTAATCTACTAATTTGAAAATGAAAATAGTGGCTGCTGCTGCTGTGCATTTATTGAATAATTCAGTCACTGAAATGACCCGTATACGCCTTTAAATATGAACCATTCTGACAACACCTAGCGGTTACCAGAGGAAGTGCAGGGTTTTTTTTTTTTTTTTTTTTTTTTTTTTGGAGGATCCTCTGAAGCTGCGCGTCCTTCTTCTGGACTTAGTGAAGTCTGAACGTTGGAGGCCTGTTTGTTGGTGTTTTTGGGGGCGTTTCAGTTCAACCGTTTTCATTATGACTCTTCTGGGCTTTTTGGCCAGAACTGCGGTGAGTAAATACGCCATTAATCAGCATTACATTCCAGTAAACGGGAGCATTAATGGATCCGAGTAACGAACGGTTGATCAAACGGACTAATGTTTAGTGCTGAGGGTTTTTATTTTAAGAAAAGCAACCGTGTATCGTTTTCTTCTGACGCTTATGTACTTATCGCGCTAACTCTCACATCCTGCTTCCATTATGATTAACAACTCGGATTATGTAATCTTGGTAACAAATAAACCTTTGAACTGATCAGAACTGATATCGGGTCCAGTGGCTAAAACGCTTTAGTCTAGATAGAATTTCAAGACGTCAAGTTCAACCTTTAAATTCGCATAATTTAATTAACCAGGGTGGTTACGTTTGGGATTGAAAATTTCAACTCGTGCTTTTAAGTCCGTTTTGCATCGCGGTAATTCCAAGGTAAGGACTTTAAACTTGCTTTTAACCTTGCTATAAACCTTGTTTCAACCTGGGCATCAATTTATTGCCATATCCTGCAGAGGCACGATGGGCACTGCTGCCTCACAGCAAGAAGGTCATGGGTTCAATCCCAGGTGAAGTGACCTGGGTTTTTTCTGCTTGTAGTCTGTTTGTCCTCTCTGGAGTCACTGTGTGTTAGGCTAACTGGTGTCTCTGAAGAGTGTGTGTGTGTGTGTGTGTGTGTGTGTGTGTGTGTGTGTGTGTGTGTGTGTGTGGAATGGTTTGGAATGGTTTGGAATCCTGTCTAATGTTGTCTATGCCTTGTGTCCTGTGGCACCGGCTGATCCCATGACCCTGATCAGGATTAAGCAATCAGTGTTCTGCATGTTCAGGATTAACATATCCTGTAGCTTTAGTATTATTATATTCTGTATTTTGAGTACTATTGGTTTTTAGTTTTGTATTTTTTAAATTATTATTATGTTTGTATTATATTAGTGTTTGGGATCCGTCCCCAGAGCTGCCACAGTGCCCCGTGCCTTCTCTGTATTGGGGATGGGTGTACATGACCCTGATGAACCCTGATGAAGAAAAGAGAAATATGAATACTTCCCTGCTTTTATTTTGCAGACAAAGACAGGCATGGGAAAGCCATCCTGTCTGGTAAAACCGGTGTCTTTGACACGGATCCCCGGGCGTTATTTGGCCCATCAGGAGAGCTTGCCGAAGCTGCCTGTGCCGCCCCTGAAGCAGACATGTGATCGCTACTTGGCCGCGCTTGAGCCCATCGTGGAGAGCGAGATGCTGAAGGAGACGCAGCAGCTGCTGGAGGAGTTCCAGCTGCCGGGAGGTGTGGGCGAGAGACTGCAGAAGAGTCTGGAGAATCGGGCAAGCAAACTGGAGAACTGGGTGAGATGCTAACAGATCATGCAGGGTCCGGTGCTGTATTTATATTCCCATTCATATTTACAGCACTGAGCCAGAGTGACCTATAGCTGAACTGATCCATGAAGGGTCTGATAAGGTTAGGGGTCTTGCTCAAGGACCCAACAGGGCAGGGTTTAAACTCCGTAACCATTAGCAGCCAGTGTCTGAAATGACTATATACAGGGTGAGTCAAAAGTCACAGGACATGTTGCGTGCTGAGTCGAGAACTTTTCGCAAAGGCTGCCATTATTGAGGTTTCTTGGTTGGTAGCGGTTCTTCAGACCGTCACTACCTGGCTTGTCCCGGTTTCTCTGAACTTGGCTATGACGGATGTAACAGTGCTGTGTGAAACTGGTGAACTGTTTGCCGGTTGTTGAAGTCCGTCACTATGATACGACATCTGCGTTCCCCAGACATCATCGTCGATTCCATCTTCAGTTAGCTGCGACAAAGCACAAACGTTTTCTTTTTTTTTTCTTCAACACTTTCTGCGTTGTTAACCTTTGATCCACTAGAGATATTGCAAATCTGATTGTGGCCCTTGATCCAATATGGTGGCTTTATAAGTTGTTCCGGTCATAGCCTAACAGATAACCCCTCTAATCCATTACTTACTGGGGTATTCAGATTTGCCATTTTCCCCTTTTTTTGATTACTGAAATTTAAGGGTGTCCTGTGCCTTTTTTGACTCGTCCCCTACTTTGACAGTAGCTGGACAGGGTACATGCACGCTTGCACTCTGGACCCCAAGAGTCATCTTGACCAGCTGGGGTATAAAAAGGAAAATATATATGTCTGTTTGGTTAATGGGTCAAGACCTCTCATTCTGGAACGCTCTTTCTCTCTAGCTCTCGGACTGGTGGTTACAGGTTGCCTATCTGGACTATCGGATGCCCGTGGTGGTCCATTCGAGCCCAGGAGTCGTCCTTCCTCGCTTAGAATTTAATGACCCCCAGGGCCAAATGAGGTCAGTTACTGCTGGACTTTGTAAATAATATCGGGCATTTTCTTACCACTGACTCGCTGTTGGATTAATTAACTCCCGAGAACAGTATAGTGGGTTTTAATGTTGTGTGTTTATTATGAACCGAGTGTGTTTATATAATGACAGTAAGGCTACATGCATACAGCTGGCAAAGCTGTCTTTTTAATAAGATAATAATATAATGGAATGATTTGAATGTAACCTCCTGTATATCTGACAGTTCAGTCGTAATTAAAAGAGCAATACATGTTATGTAACATGACCCGCTCGGACTAGGGGTACCCAGTCGAGATGGAGTCCGCACTAACGGGCACTTGTGTGATGATCATTTTTAAAAGGGCACGTTATTTGGCCATGGACACTTTTTTTTTTTTTGGTTTGCGTCCTTGCCTTTTTAAAAACTTTACATTTAAGCTTTCTGTCACCCTAGAGACATCAGTCCAGAAGTGTGAGCTCAGTTACTTTGCTCTCCTCCTGGTGCTGTCCATTTACTCCTTTCCTCAGTGTATGTTTATGACGAATGCTGAGTTGTGAGATGATGTACGATTTGCCTCTCGCGCTGCCACGTATCACATTTTAACACCACACAAGAAAGGGAGGGGCGGCACGGTGGCTCGGCTGCCTCACAGCAAGAAGGTCCCGGGTTCAATCCCAGGGTGGAGCGACCTGGGTCCTTTCTGTGTGGAGGCTGCATGTCCTCCCCATGTCTGTATGGGTTTACTCTGGGTACTCAGGTTTCCTCCTCCAGTCCAAAGACATGCTTGTTAGGTTAATTGGCTTCTCTAAAGTGTCCCTTAGTGTGTGACTGTGGGTGTGGGTGTGTGTGTGTGTGCGCCCTATGATGGATTGGCGCCGTCTAGGGTTCTTCCTGGTCTTGCGCTCGAGTTGCCGGGTGGGCACCGGCTGGCCCGTGACCTCATGTGGATTAAGCAAAAGAGAATGAATGAATGAATGAATGAATGAAATAATATGAAAGTGGCCCAAGTCGGAACTGCGAATATGAGACGACTTGTGTTATTTTTGCATGTGCATTGCGCTAAAGATACACATCGGTGTCACATACGACAAAAAGATTGGATTCAGGCCATTTTACCTGCCGTGAGAATGCCTTAACAGTCAGACTGTCAGACTACTAGCCAAGTTTGTCTAGTAGTTCATTGGAATGTGGGGCATTTTAATTAGAGACCATTTTGGACACAGCCCGTAACTGGATGTGCTGTCCTCACACCGACATCGTCATTTTTTTTTTTTTTTTTTTTTTCGGGTACCAGTTCCGGCCGCTCAAGCTGTCCTGCCTTCATCAGTTCCCTCATACTGTTACTCAAACCACATCAGAGGATTTCCCCACTCGCCCTCATGTTGGGCATGCCAACAAAACGTTTCCACATAAGACACAGGAACTTAATTCAATTCAATTCAATTTTATTTATATAGCGCTTTTTACAGCGTAGCATTGTCTCAAAGCAGCTTTACAGTAATACAATTATTTAAAAGGCCAATTCCAAGTTGAGTAAGCCTAGGGCGACAGTGGCAAGGAAGAAACCTCGGGAGGAACCAAGACTCAACAGGGGACCCGACCTCCATGGGCGGCCTAGATGTTAATTAAATAAATACTAAATGTAAATTAAATCAACGCGAGATTAGTTTAAAATAAATAACAAATTATTATTAAAATTTAGCTTAGCAATTGGAAAAATTATAGAATAATCTAAATCATAAAACAAAATTGATTATATAATGAGGGAGGTCAAATAAAATGTCATTTTAATCTGCATTTTCCGTTACCGTCTTCTTCGTTTTAGATATTTAATGGTGCAAATAGGAACTATGCAGCATAATATTAAAGCAAGGAGTGACTGAGTCTAGGAACTAGGATTATTGTACTTTTTTTATCCATCACGTCCATGAATCGATAGTATCCCCTGAGTACCTAATGCTCGTTCTGACAGCCGTAACAACACAGGCAGTGTTTGAAGCTTTTAAACTTGCACAGGTAATTTCCTCGTTGCTCATCCATCACTAACTGCAATTCGCTGGAATCCTTCCAAGGGTGCTCTTATGAGTCAATTCGGTCGGCATTTCAGTGATATGTCTAACTTCAAAGTCATTTTAAGATCACATGCGTGTATTAGTAGCCGTGAAAAACAGGCGTTAATCTGATGCACGTATTGCGCAACGCTTGCAGAAAATGTAGTGAGGGGATTTTGTTTCTGTCAACATTTTGCCAAGCCAGAATAATCTCCACTAGACTGCTTGTTTCCTCAGAAAACACTTTCCAGACACGCTCTGTCTGTCGTTTCTCTTGAGGTACATGCACTAACGTATTCTTTCCTTGCTTTCTAGTGATTTCGCTCCTCAAAACGTGTCTAGTGCGACAGGTTTTTCCACTTAAACTGCAGGCACTGGGACGCATAAACAGTACAATCACAGCAGTTTAATCCTCCCTACGTCCTGACTGGTTCCAGTAACGAATGGTTATGTGTAATGTGTATTTAAACAACGGCCCAACACGAAGAGAGATTGAGAGACTGTTTCAATTTGACGTAGTTCTTAATCTTACAGGATTTTCCCACAGTCCCTTATCTCCTGTACTGCACACTTGGGTAAAAATGGATGTGCAAAAGTCTGGGTGCCCCTAAAATAATGACTCACATTTCGGTTCACTTTTTGCGTTTATAAACCCAGTTTTCCTGATCACGGTGCTCCATCATCTATTCCAGGCTCAGGTGTGAGCGCGTTCTGGACAAGTAGTCAGCCTACTGCAGGTCCAGCAGGCGTCAGCGGTGACCAGCTTCGCCTCCCTCAGATACAGATGCCTCAGATGTTTGCATGTGGGGCCTGATCCGGTTAGACATGGAACCTGGGTGGTAATTCAATTCGACTTCAATATGACATCCATCCATGATCTTCCGCTTAATCCACCCGGGGTCACGGGTCAGCCGGTGCCCACCCAGCAACTGTGGGTGCAAGGGCAGGAACAACCCTAGACGGGGCGCCAGTCCATCATAGGGCACACACACAGCCATGCTCTAAGGGACACTTTTTTAGCGACACCAATTAACTGGACTGTGGGAGGAAGCCGGAGTACCCGGAGTAAACCCACGCAGACACGGGGAGGACATGCAGACTCCACACAGAAAGGACCCAGGCCGCCCCGTCCTGGGATCGAACACGGGACCTTGACATATGACATGTTTTTGGAAATGAACATACTGGAGAAGAACCAACAACAATTTGGCAACAGAAATGTATTTGTACTGGCTATCAGAAATGTATCATATATCATGCTATAAGGACATGGTTGGGCTTTTTGGTGTACCCACGCTTCACACGTCATCGTCCCTCCTACCTTCAGTCGCTAAGAACGTACCGCTTACGAAACATATTTTTCATTTTCAGTTCCTGGGCACAGCCATGCCCGTAAACAGCACAGTACACTTCAATTCAACTGAACTCATGCATGGCATTCTTGGGATGTGTTATCATTCAAATCTGACATGGTGTTCTTTCCTGCTTTGAAGACACAATGAGGAGTCTTTTTCATCCACTGACTCTCTGCTCTGTTCATCCTCTGTAACATCTGGAAGATTTAAGTGTGTGCATCTATGGAAGTCTGTCAAATCTTCCAGTGAAAAACCTTTCCCTCTTACTCTCCAATTTGTGTACAACCCAGTGCTTGGTCCTCCCAAGGTTTCTTCCTTCTACTTTCAGGGAGTTTTTTTTTTTCCTTGCCACTGTCACCCAAGGCTTGCTCAATTTGCGTGTGACCTTTTAAGATAATATAATATTATAAAGCTGCTTTGAGACGATGCTCCGTTGTAAAAAGCGCTATAGAAGTCAATTTGACCTGACTTGACTTGCCTCCCAAAGGCGCGGGGGGAGGGAGGTGTTGGGGGTGTCGGGGGTGTTTAGGGCATGGAGGTGTTCCATATGTTACAGCAGGCTCATTTACATTTGCTCCTATCCAAAACAAAGTGGTAAAATCAGTCAAGGCACGAGCCGATAATTGTTCGTTAAGGGCTGGGATTCGAACCGTGGACTGACAGACCATGCATTTATCTTAACTGCTTTATCCCGACCAGCAAACCCATTGCACAGCGTTACACACACTTATCCACACAGTGCCTTACTTGCTTCATTACACCTATTAGCAAAATTGTCCGCTGCACCGCCCTTCTGATTGTCTGATTGCCGGTAAACGTTGTGTGCTTTGTCACCCACCTTAAGCACAGCATGTCGTTTTGCAGAATGAGCAAATGATTTCAGGGCTTTGAGTCAGCCTCGCTGAAAATGTTATGCAGGAATTGTTATTAAGCATTTAAGATATAAGTGCTAACGATAACGCTCTCTTCTCGGCTCCTCCTCTGGGCTTTGGGTTACTAAGCTCGACTTGGGTAAGACCTGAGTAATACAAAGAGAGCTTAGTCATTCCTGTCATTCCTGTCCTTCACAGCTTTGAGCTTTTTCCACAGGTGTTGAGTGGTGAAGCCAAGGTGTGACTGCTGGAGGAAAGGCCAGTAATCTGGGATTGATGTGACCGAACAAAAGGGCATCTGGTTCAACATTGCCCAAAACAGAGCAGTCTTGTATAACAATGACAACAACAATAATATGAATATTAATGAAGAAGCTTGGGCCACTGCAGGCTTCACATGCACAGACAAATGGCTGTATCTGAGGCCACAGAGGCTAGTTTGTGATCCATCCCTGGAGTCCTTCAATGGACTGTCATCCTATACACACCGCGGCCTGTCTTTCATTTCCACTTTGGCGGGGGGGCACAAACTTTGAAACAAACATTTGAACGTGTTAGAACCGTTCACAGCCTGATACTTGTCAGATCATGGTACTTGCGTAATTGGCTAGGTTATTAGTTCACCTTTACTTTAAATGTTTGAAGAGTGGAGCTGGTGTGCTAAAGGGATCCTGATGCTAAGGGAAAGCAATGCAAGTCAAGCCAAAGTTACTTATTTATGCAGTGCACTAATCCCATCTAGGCACTCTTTTTTCATCCATAAGACTGAAGCTTAGCGTCCGCACTCCTCACTCCCATGAGAAGCGAAGCATTTATGCTGATGGTGCTCGAACCCCTAAACTACAGTTTGTTTGATGCTTATAGGCATCAGTGGCCATCCAGCAGTGACGCATCCATACACAAGTTCATTTCAAGACTAGTGATACACACACACACACACACACACACACAAGTCAATGACAATTTAGAGACACCAATTCTCCTAACGGACATGTCTTTGGACTGTGGGAGGAAACCGGAGTACCCGGAGTAAACAAACGCAGACACGGGGAGGACACGCAGGCTCCACACAGAAAGGACCCAGGCCGCCCTACCGTGGGATTGAACCCGGGACCTTCTTGCTGTGAGGCAGCAGTGCCACCCGTGTTTAACTGTCCGTGTTTAAGAGAGGGGCACCTCTCTCGAACCAGCAACTCTGCCTTCCTATTTCCTCAGTATTCAAAATAATAATAATAATATGATAATAATAATAATTCCAGCCAAATCTAGCAGCCGGGAGAATGATGAGGAATGATAAGGGGATCTATGAGCCACACTACGTTAGCACTGTCACAGCAGGACTGTGCTGAGGGCCGGTCATTCCCTCATGATACCGTTTCGTTATTTTGTCCATTTTTGTCTTGATTTTGTGTTTGGAGGAAACCCTAAGTGGGGATTTTACGGATGTTTGTTTACATGTTATCTTGAGCTTGTTAATACTTCTGAAGAGTTTTAATTAGTGGGGGTTCACGGTTAAGACCGAGGACGCCCGGTCGAGTTGCCGTAGTGACTTGCGTGTTACAGTTTTTCAGTATATTGTTGATTTGTGTGGTGTAGTATGGCACATGTTGACCGAACCCTGACCCGCCAAACTACGCTTCTGCCACCAGGGATCGATTTCTCTTTCTGTTCCCTGTAGCATTTTCGATTTTTTGTCCCATCTCTACATTTCTTCCTTTCCATGTTCCTTTCCTTATCTCTCCTCTCTCTGTATGCTTTTCATCTCCATCTTTCCATTCCTTGTGTCTCGTCTTGGCTCTGCCCTAATATTCACTTTTTTTCTCTGTATATTCTTCGCATCCCACGTCTCCTTTCTATTTACTATTTCCTTCTCCTCTCTGTAGTGTCTATAGGACCTTTATTCCTAAATCTTTTTCTCTCAACAACTTTGCCTCGCTTTATTTTGTCTCGTATGTTTCTCCCTGCTTTTCAAATCTCATTTCATCTCTTCTTTTTCTCTTCTCCTTTCCTTCTTCTCTTTCCCTTCCATCTTTTCTTCCCTATCCGTCTTCCCTTCGCATCTCCTTTTCCTCGTCTCATTTTCTCTCTTATTCTTTTTATCCATCTGCTTTTAACGTCCGTTCGTTTTTTTTTCTTTGACGCATTCCCGCCTAATACGCAAAGCCACGTCACACAGCGCTGCATTAATGAACCATAACAAGCACCTTTATGGGATTGGTTCAATCAAAGGTCGTGTCCTCAGAGGTCGGTCATTTATGGTGCCACCCTACATGTTTACGGCCTACGCCTGCACCTGAGCGTTTGGGATCGCGAACATCACGTGTGTTCAGTAAGCAAGATAGGAGCACTAATAGGACCCCTGTAGACAGACCTGTTTCTTGTTATATATATGATTATTTGAATGAAAAATGACGCAGAGACTTTAGAAACAGAGGGCCAAGACGTTTACATTTAGTCCACCCTCATACAGCCTCACAGTCCAAGCAACGGTGGGTGAAGGGCAATGCTCAAAGCCTACAGTACCTGGTCCATCCGTGCTGTGTCGGATTTATTGGGAACTGAATGACCTGCATCCTACTTACTGATGTGAAACCATTTTACACATGACATGATGATAGTCCTATTCACAAAGCCGCAGTCTTGCTGCAGAACTCAGTGTTTTCGTGGCAGGATGTTGCGAGACAAACTCTGACAGATCTTATCTCTCCGCAGGAAGACGTTTGTAGGTCAAAATGTTGTTCAATTAAGACTCGAAACATGAAAGAAATGTGATTAATAGAGAAGCGACACTTGCGTCCCTGCATTTTTGATGTCTTGCTATCAAAGAGTTTCTGGTTCATTTTACAGGATCTACAGTAAACAGGAGAGGGCTGACGAAGTGTCAGCATTTAAATATCCAGGAACACAGCGAAGCAGATGTCGCTTTCTAAGCCACCTATTTGTGGCCTTTTATTTGAAAACGACTGTCTTGTAACTCCTTCAGGGCAGCTGTGTTTTCCAGTATCGAACCCCATCCTTTCATGCGCATAAAAGGAAAAGATCACTTTGTGAATCATTGTAAGCAGTTCGTTTTAGAGCTCAAATTGAGATCATCTGTTAGAACTTTCCACTCATAATCAACCGTGCCTGCTGATTTGCTCATTGTTCCTCTCTGTTTGCCACTACGAATGTCTTCACCCTATCTACGGCCACAGCAGCCCCTGAAGACCCTCTCTTCTGAGGAGCGTATCTAATCAATCAGCATCATCTACCAACCCTTGTATTAAGTTTGCTAACCAAAACTTTAACGAGCCAAGAGTAGGACCTTGGGGCACTCCCTTGTAACTGCTTGTGAACAGATGGTGTTTTCAGAAATCCAGGCTGTGCAAAGCAGTCAGAGCGTTCACTCCTAACCTACCATTTCTACTTCTATTTGTTTCTCTGAATGTCTTCTCCTAATCTTAGTTTAAATAAGCCCAGAGTAGCACCCTTATAATCAAGAGTCTTTAAAGGCTAACGATCAACCGGTATCATTTACACAGTTTCAAAAGATCACACAGCGAATGGCATAACTTATAATTCTCACTTTCTCACTTTCGTGCTGTGATGTTTTCTAGCCAAAACTTAAACGAGCCAGGAGTAGCACCCTGAGGCTAACCTACACCCAAACAAGTAGTCATTTGGAGATTACTGCAGAAGCTGCCATGAATTACACTCACGGCTGCTGGTTTGTTTTCATTTTGCCACTCATCGTTTAATCTAGACTCAAATCAAGCTAGAGCAGCACTCTGGGACTCAGGGACTCAAATATTATCATAATAAAAAAAGAAATCCAGTCACAAATAATATCAGTTAGGCTACACTCATGGTCACTTTCACTTGCTGAGCTTCTTTTAAACATCTGGCAACCCGGATTGGCAGCAAGTGATATAAGGGACCCTACCCTGACCCAACAACTAAATAAATACATTCAGAGTTTGTCAGTTGGCACATTTCATTTAAGGGTTGCCAGATTTATAGAGAAAACAAATTGGATGTGGATGGAAAAATGGGCCAAATAAAACCAGCTCTTGCAAATGCGCAGACCTGGCAACCGCGGGGCAAGGCGTGTACACATGCGCAGACTGGTTAACTGGTATATACGATTAATATGATTAATATATACGAGTAATATGATTACTGGGGTAAAATCCAGCGCTCTTCATCAGATTTCTTACTCTGATTTGTAGATATACATGAGCACTTGAATCATATCTGCAGAAAAAGTGCACGTCACACCATGACGAGGCGGCACCATGGATGCATGTGTGAACTTTCAGAAATGGGTAACCACCTAGACTAAACATTACCAGTGACCCGAGATCTGAATCGACAAAATACAACTCTGTAAGTGGCAGACCTCTTTGGTTTCCTTTTTTGAAAAGTCCAGGTAGTTTCTGGCACTAAAAAGGCTCCCCAGGCTTCCTTTGGGTATGAGCTGGGTCGGCCAATCCAGAGAAGTATTCCTTTTTGGTATCTGTTCTTTGATTGAATATTTCTTTAGCTTAATACGTTTTAGTTTTACTTACTGCATTTCAAAAGAAAAAAATCGGATTTTTTATTTAAGAAATGCACTGTGACTGCATAAAGCACTTAATTCAGAGGTTGCCAGATCCCATGAGAAAAAAAAAACAGCGCGATTAAGGGAAAAGATGCCAAATAAAGCCGATTCTCTAGAATACATGGACCTGGCAACCATGGAGCAGGATAGTACAAATGCGCAGACTGCAAATGCTACTCAATTACAATTGGGTAACTGGTACATATGCTATGAGTAATATGATTACAGGGATAAAATCCATCTTTTCAACGTTTATGAATCTACTTTTTTTCTGTTTTATCTACATATATAGTGGTACCTCGGTTTTCGACCACCTCAGAACTGTCAAGCTAGCACCCTGAGTTCACTAATAGAGTAAGTGTTTTACTTTACTTGTCACTTTCAGTCCATGACGTTTTCAATACTTTTTACTTATAGTTTTTACAAAACACTTTATTATAAAATAAGCTTTGTATTAATGTTTTTTTGGATACCTGTAGGTAAATGCAAGTGTTTAGTGTAAGTCTCCGAGCTGATGTTCCGGTACCAGTTCCAGCACCACACCCTTAGATGTTCCTCTGCATCAGCATCGCTCTACTGGTCTTCATCAACAATAACCAGTCCCACCAGAGTGCAGGAACTCCCTCCATCATTTAGCTATTAGGACACCATGTGCTTCCAAAAGGAAAAAGGACTTCCCACTTTAAAATCTATTTTGTTATTTATTTTATTACTAAGTTAAATTTTATTAATTAATTATTACTAAGTTAAACTATTATTGATTTAAATAGTTGTTTACTTAATTTTACTATTACTTTAATATACTTTGAAGCATTTATTTAATTAACATCTAGGCCACCCGCGGAGGTCGGATCCCTTTCTGAGTCTTGGTCCTTGGGAGTTTTTCCTTGCCACTGTGACCCTGGGCTTGCTCAATTTGGGATTGGCCTTTTAAGATCATAGAGGATTGCAAAGCTGCTTTGAGACGATGCTCCGTTGTAAAATGCGCTTTGGAAATAAATTCGACTTTAAACATGAACTTACTCATCGTCACGTTTCTTAGGTTCTGCTATGAAACCGCTTTATGATACATTTCAATTATGATGGATTTGTTCGGAAGCAGAGCTCCTCCTCTCTGTCAGGGAGCAAAAAGTAAAGTATTGCAATGCCATAAGCGTTCAGACATCCTTAGCTGAATCACATCTGGCAGCGACTTATGACATCTCCACCTACCACCTTAAACCTCACAACTGAAATAACACAGTTCCAAAGAAATTCCAGAAAGACTCTCGTGATTTCATTCCGAGTTGGAAAAGGAATTCTCGACAGAAAGATTTTAGAGTAAGAGCAGCATGAGCAAAACTTTTCACTTTGGCATTACACCTGGGCCTGTGGTTGCCTAGCGGTTAAGGTACTGGACTCTGGACTCTGAAGGCCCCCCAGAGTTCAAATCCCACCTCTGCCGAGCTGCCACAGTTGGGTCCTTGAGCAAGACCCTTAACCCACCATACGTCTGAGTTGTAAGTCGCTCTGGATAAGAGCGTCTGCTAAATGCCGTAAATGCATATGTATACGTAAATGTACTCCAGGTTTCGTACAGACACCCGTACACATACCGCACCTTCACCGTGAGCAGAACAAATCAGATAATCAGACAGCAGATCACCAATGACATCCAGTGATGTAACCGTTATAAAACCATGCTGGGGGAACTAGGTCACTACGGCTGCCGTTCAGCTTACCAATAAAGAGGAAACCAGATATAATCGCAGCTTCTTTTCATCGGGCCTGAAGACATTTAACGCCGAATGATTATCAAAACTTTTACGTGTTTAGTGAATGGCTGGATCACTGGATTATCTCAAAGGTCATGATAAATCAACATATCTGAGACATGCTATTCATTTTGAGAGATTAACTACCCCATAAACCATGATTGGCGAACACAGACCTGCAGCAGTTCCTATTTTTGGAACTGGAACCCACCTAGCAGGGTCATTTGCATAATGCAGGCAACAATTTAGGCCAAATTAGCTCTGAGTTCTCATGCCTCGTTATCTAGAACTGTAGGAGAATGTCAGGAAGCATAACCAGAAGTCAGGAAGCCTGGGCTTCCCCCCGAGGCCAAACTCCAGACACTGAGAGACTCACACAGACAGGACGAGTACGAGTTCAACTGAGACAGTCAGTCGTACTTAGGCACACAGACAGGAAGGATACGGGGACAGTCTGTCTGCAGAGATCCAGAGCTCCCGGACACATGAGGTCCAGCACAAGGACGGCAGACTACAGGCTACCGTAAATAAACAGCCACACAGATATCATGGGTCAAGGGCCTTCTGACGATCCTCTTTGTGCACCCAGTTTGGGGGTTGACCCTGAGCCAGAAACGGGTCTCCAAACCGTTATTTATCGAATTTTCACATTTTTTAGACCACTTTTACTGCACTTTTTCGTGGCTGTCAGGGTCGCGGCCATGCAGTGATGATGATCCCCTGATTGGCAAACCCTCCCTCAATTATAGCTAATCCTATCTGCATGTGATGTTAAACCCAGCCAGGTTCTCTTCAGGCCTCGTCTATTAGATTGCTGCTCCACCCGTGTGCCCATTACGGGGTGACTTGGGACATGGAATTCATCTCTGAATCAATCTGAACAACAGACCTCACCTCACCAGAGGTGGTATACGAACCCAGTCAGTAGACTGGTCCCGATGCAGAGCTACCATTGCTTCTAATCCATATATGGAGAGTCTTATATTGTATGTCACCATGGGTCTTCTGTCCGCGTTCTGCTTCTCCAGATGCTTCCAAATGCATTTTCACACCACATGAACTTTCCTATAGTTCTTAGAACTGTGCTCCCTTTGTCCTAAGTACTGGGGCCACTCGTAGTTCTTAGAATGGCACGCATTCTGAATTTTAGCTCCTGCTTCAAGGCAACGTCTTTTGTAAGGAGGTGACTGACCCAGACTGTGCTGAAGTTCATTCCAGACCAGAGACAGAAATGTGGGATTGCTGCAAATCCTGGCCTCAGGCAGATGTGTAAATGGTTACAGATGTGATCTAATCAGACGCTTGGTCTTAACGCAAGAGCTTTCCCTGTTGCCCTATCAAATAGCTCTCAGAGGCTACTTTTAGGTAGTGTACCTCTTGATGAGAGATCACCGACTGCCAGGTATGCCTCTATGAGGACATTTTGCCCAGTTGACAGACTTTGAAAGGGGGCACGTCATTGGACTGAAAGGACGAATTACCAAAACTGAATTATGGGAACAGCTGGGATGCCAGATCATGAGTGCAGATGCAACACCCGGGCCTGAAACCTTGCTGCAGGAGAGCATATGGTACGCCTTCATGCCCAACCGTATCTCATCTTGTGTCCAGCCTAGAGGAGGCCTGACAGGGTAACTAGAGCCTCCTTTCATTTGTGCAGTTTTCCTAGGAAATGTATCCTTTTGCTGTAATATTGTTACCACTTACATGTATCATCATTACCTTCGTACACTCAAAGTTTCTTCTTCTTGGTGAGGATTTGTTTTGTCAGTGATTGGACCAGTAAGACGTACAAAACAACAGGTCTGCGCTTTTAAAGATCACGGGCCTAGCAGAGAACATAATAAATACTCTGCTGATTCCCAAAGTTGTTTAATGCACCAGTGACACCCAAAGAGCACAGATGACACAGTTTATCAGTACACATTTCCATCTGAAGTGCAGAGTAGGGGTGTGAGATCAAAGCTGTGTGTAATTCATTTGTAATCAGTGAAAATCAGTAGGCTGATCGATGGGTAGATTAGGTTATTAAAAATAATACATTTGCCCGTCGATCATCTACAGGAAGATTTAAAGTGGGTTTTAGGAGTTGATCTGGTTTTAGAAGAACTTTACTTGGAAAGAAGGTTTTCTAAGAACTGGAGAACGTAAAAGAAACCGGTGTGTGTGTGTGTGTGTGTGTGTGTGTGTGTGTGTGTGTGTGTGTGCGTGCGTGCGTGTTTTTGTGTCTCAAATGTCAAATGGAAGAGGTGTGAGTGTATTTTAAATCCTGACGATCAATACCAGTGCAGAACTCGCAAATGTCTTCTGATGTACAAAGTGTGTACGTGTGTGTGTGTAAGTGTGTGAGAGATTAAGATCATTGGCAGTGAAGTTGTGTGTCTGTGTGTGTGGGCTGCATGCCCTCCCTCAGAGTCTGACTTTCTCAGCTGGCGAGTTCAAGTGCACTCTGGGAGCGCAAGGTTCTGCGTGCGCACACACACACACACACACACACACAGTTCTATATTTGAGTTGACAAACCCCCCCCCCCCCCACCCATACCCACACACCCCCAAAATATCCTTCCATACCCACACATACCCCGAAATATCCACACTT
>JAUZST010004417.1:0-16331 GCA_034779995.1 Parotocinclus haroldoi | reverse complement strand
TATATATGGGCTTTAACCGGTAGTTTGCTAGCAGTCAGCTGGGACACTCCCAGTGTACTTTCTGTGTACACACAAAGATTATTTAAATTTATTAAATAGGTTATTAACCAGTTTAAAGGTAACCACTGCTTAAAAATTCTTCACTTTTACAAAAGCTTAACAGCTAGATGCATCACAACAAAGGATTATCTTTTCATCAACAACATCTCAACCAAAACTTGTTTATGCTTGTTTGAAGGCAGACATAAACAGCAAGTTTCCAGCATAACCACAGTATCATAATTGTGGCCAGTGTTGGAACAGTACTGATGCAATGCTGTGGAGTTAGTTATAAATTTGAGCTTGTGTATGTGTCTCAGGGAGTATGTTTAATGTGTGCACAGATCTTATTTGGGGGTTGGACGGATTATTGATGGCTATAATGAAATCTTAGTACAAACAAGGCAATAACAGAATGCGTATGGATCTGCAAAGTGGGAGAAGGAATTGGTAAACTCGATAAATGTAATTATTTTTAAATCGACCAAGCTTTTCAGTGATGCCCTCGAATCATGTGCATCGCGAACATACTTTAATTATAGAAATCCTATTCAATCACCAACAGAATTCCATTTCTATTTCCAATGAGTGAAACAGTTATGCTGTCTGACTGAGAGCACACACGATCCAAGTCACGCTGCCTTCTAATCCAAGATTTCTTCCTCTAAAACTCATGCCAAGTTTCTGTGGAAACAGCAGGAATTAAACTTTGTAGCCAGACTTGATAGAATTACTTCTAATGGAATCAAGTTGAGCAGCTATACTAGATACAATAATGAAATTTGAACCCCTTTTCCCAAAACTTAGATGTGGGTCTACAGTCATGGCTAAGAGTTTTGAGAATTTTGCTTTTAACAATGTTTGCTTCGTCAGTATTTATATTGCATTTATTGCAAAGTCATTCCCTGAAATGAAAATGACAATATCACAAAAAATACTGGATTCCAGACACTGCATTTCAGCCCTGCAAAATGTCCTGCTAACATGATTTCAGTGATGATCTCATTAGCTCAGAAAAAAAGCTTAATGAGTACAAGACAGCTGATATCACTGTCATGCTGATTATAAGAGCAGACTGATTGCTTTAAAAAGGTAATAGTGCTTTTAGGTTTTCCTTTGATAATGCAGACCATGCAGTTATCATTGCATTGCTTCAAAAAGGTTTTACATTGCTGCTCTAAGATAGCCCCTTTATAAACGATTTAGCAAATCAAGTAGACTGCTTCAGGTGCAGTGAAGGCAGCTTCAGGGTGCCCAAGAAAGTCAAGCATGTGTCAGGAGGGCTTCCTAAAAATGATGCAGGTATGTGATTGGGTCACCAAGAGTGAATCAGGAAAGGCAGAGGGCAGATTTTAGTGCACCTGAATGAGATAAAAGCTTTTGGGTGATGGCTTGGTGTCAAGAAGGGCAACAAAGAAGCCACTTCACACAGAAAAAAATGACATTCTGCAGGAAGTATAGGGATTGGACTGCAGAGGATTGGGGTTATTTTCTCTTATAAAGCGCCCATTAGACTGTTTGTGACACTCATATAAATGACTATCTGATAAGGAAGTGAGTCCTGTATCATGCCAACAGTGAAGAATCCTGAGACCATTGATATTGGTTGTATCTCATCAGGTGGAGTGGGCTCACTCAAAATTTTGCCTAAGAACATTTCCATGAATAATAAATGTTATCAAAACGTTCTCCAAGAGAAACTTTTCCCAACAAACCAGAAGCAATTTAGAGATGAACAATGATTTTGACTGTACTTTGCATACTGCATTACTTAAGTTTTAGTACAGTAAGTTTAAGTGCAGTATCCAGAGAAGCAAATCTCTCTTGATGAACAAAGTGTATAGGTATCGCTAAGAGTTTTGTTACATTTACGACATTTGGCAGATGCCCATGTCCAGAGCGAGTTACAACTTATACAGTCTTGTAATTCGAGCAATGTTGGGTTAAAGGCCTTGCTTAAGGACCCAACTGTTGCAGCTTGGCAGAGATGGAATTTGAACCCAGGACCATCAGGTCCAGACACCAGTATCTTGACTGCTAGGCTTTTATTTATCAATAACACAATTATTGATAATTTTCAATAGTAAGAAGTAAATAGTGTGCAGGGTTTTCCCTCAATTGGTTGGGAAGGTAATGATGCAATCCTGTATTTGCATTTTATTAGTAATCCAAATCCCGCAATATCACCACACTTTAGAAGCTAAAGTAGAATGCAGACACATTTAACCTAAAGCAGTCTGTCCTCTGAAATTCTAAATGTCTACTTTACCTGCATAATTAATCAACACGTAGCTTTGGACATGGTACGGGACATTTCCATGCAAATACTAAATTGCTCACAAAAACAGGGTATATTTAAATATGGGAGATTTAATTTTGACATATCCCCTAATTTTTGTACGCAGTATAATAATGGTGATGGCCCCATCTATGACCACACTCAATGACAGCTTCCTGCCATACATGGGCTATATCATGAACACTATTTCACTGCATCCTCCTTTACATAGTCTGACTCTTCTGCCCACCCATTGTCTTGCACTGTAGAGAAACAAAAAACCTATTGGGTGCTGTAACTTTTTAAAGAATTAGGAAAATGCAACATATTCAATGTCTATCAAGCTTATAACAGACACAGTTTTATAACAGCCACTGCATGACCCGCAAATAGTGTTTTCCTTTCTCAACTGCTTTTTACAGCTATTCTTTCTTTCAGTGAATCGAATAACAAATATTCATACATAATCATATTTGCCAGCTACTATTTTCAGTAGTTTAACTCTCCATATAAAATCCCAAGAGACCATATAACCATTTGTAGATGAAATATAGGGAGACACAATATGTCCCCACAGAGCATGTACGGTGCTTTTTCATCTCCTCATGGATTTCTTTAATTGTTATTACCAAAACAGAGCATGGCATTTCAGATGAACAACAGCTCAGGATTTATTAACCCTGGATAAAAATGGTGACCCCTGACTTGCAGTCAGCATTCCTGTCATGTCAGCAAAACAGTTTTTTAATCATACACTTCAGGAAAAAAGATCTACAATATGGCAACATGCAAAAGCAATGCGATAAGGAATCCTTTTGGGTGATACTATACTGTATTTTTAGAAACATATTAAAATCCCAGCTCCAAGTTATAGGCCAAGTTTATTACAAATGTAGCATAAATCTTGATTATCTTTATTACAAATGCAAATACGTATGTAAAATAAGGACAAAAATACCACCTCCTCTGTTATATTCTAATTACTCCTGTATGGAGAATTCAAAAAGAGTGTGTTCTTGTACTCTAAAAAAGCATCACAATTAATTCATTTCTAAAATTATTTCTTTACCCACTCATTCATACTAACAGATAAGAGCAAACAACCCAATCCATATTACATATTTCAGAATAGATTTTACATTTACATTTAGAAGGTGTCCTTACTCAGAATTATAATGCATTTTCATGCAGGCTTATCATAAATCGTGGTCACTGGGGAAACACAAAGCTCAAAGAGGAAACCAACCCTAGGGAGAGTACCAATCCAAACACATGCTCACACTCATTTACACTGAGTCACATTAGACACACCAATTGACCTAACTGATCTTTCCAGTAAGGCAAAAACGCTAACCGTGTGCTGCCTTATGTCTATAGTAGGTTTCAAGTAAAAAGTCATGGGGTAAAAGAAAAAAATATAGCATGCTATTGTATGAGATAAGGATTGGTTTTGGAATCTGCAGCAATACTTTCTATTGCATCATTATGCAACCCATATCTCCAAATGCTTGTATCTTACCTAAGGGATAGGTCAGAATATTCATGAAACACAATAACTGATGTTTCAGATATTAATATCCTCAGTTGTTCGTTGCAACTTCTTAATAGTGATTAATGTCTATCTGCAAAGGCAAATACCTACATTTAATATGCAGTTCCAAGAACTTCAAGAAATCTTGTTAAATATACCAGACACTATTTCTTTGTGTAAAAGCTGTTATACAGATCCAGCCAACTCTCTGCTGCCACGCTGACACATAAGCCTCCAGTATGTTACAGTTTAGTGTGTGAGGGGTATTTGGCAATTCAGTGACTGAGATATAGAAATAGTGAATGTACTGTATATGTAAAAAAATATACTTCATTTCAGCAATTTGTCTGATTTTTTTTTTCCAATTATCGACCCTACGCCTACTTGAAGATCTATCTTTATAGAACTGATTTTAAACAACAGCCTCCTATTTTATTTAAAGAGATAACATTTATAGCATGATTTGTTTATAATTTATTGTCGATTGGTTTGAAATTGGCGATTGGTTCGTGTCTGTTCATTCTTCACCATGTCCGATGTGAAACAGGGATAAAAAGGCACAAACTTGCATGGGCAAGCACACTGGAACATTCACATTCCCGGTGGTCCAACTAATGAGTCTATGATTTTTCCACCCTAATTGAGGAAAAAACAAAACTGGGTTTCAAAACGGCCTCTTAAAAAGTGCTTAGAAAGCTTTTAGAGCCTCTGCATGAAAAAAACACAGCTTTCTATGAGGGTCTTCATAAGCATGAGAGTTCCACAGAGGACAGAATGTCTCCTCAGGTAGCCCTTAATATCCCACTCACACATACTGCCACTCACTTCATCACAAAGTACGTTGTGTGGCAGCCTCCTCTGCACAAAAACATGGTTTAATGGGCCATCACTGAGCATCACAGCCCTCAGTCATACTGACAGCTAGCACTAATGAATACCAAAACATCTCCCGGCTTCAAAACAAACGCCTGAGGAGCAGAGGGGCAGGCTTAATTGTCTTGGACTGGGAGCATAGAGGCACATGCACAAGTAAATACGTTCAAACCAACTAGAGTCATAAATATATTGGGTTATTAAGGCATCCATATAGACAAAATGGCAGCATCCCAAAAGGGCTTTGCTTTGATTGTGGAATCACGCATTGTTTAGGAATAACAGCTCTTCAATCACCTGCACATCGCTGTCAAGGTTAACGCATGACTACACAAAGCACTGCATTTTAATGGCCTGTTTAGACTAAAGACGTGGGTTAACATTGTACAAAATCTGAATATTGCTTTGTGTGAGTGTGCGTGCACTGAAGACACTTGGTTTTTAAATTTTCCCTTTCCTGCCTCAAACACTTGATACACTTTAAAAGAGCCACGACCGCACAGACCAAGTCCATCACTTTGCTTAAGAATCTGTTAGTGAAGCTCAGCATTCAATATTTCACATCAACATACATCCCAGAGCAGCCCTGCGGTTTATATGAAGGTTCTTAAAGTGCCATGTTATATCCTCATTGATTTATGGGGTGGTAATGTAGTGCAAGGCTCCGGCAAACAGACATTAGCGTGCATCTGAAGACAGCACAGATCAGTGTGTATATTATTATCGAATCTCACAGGCGTGCAGACCGTACTCCAGACACACTACAACAGGATATTGCTCTATCATGCAAAGGCCCAATTAAAGCAATTAGGATTTACAATGGTGTAAATTGGGGAGTGTTCAGAGGGAACATAATGCTTTTGTGATAAGCGTTAAGTGTGTGTGTGTGTGTGTTCACACAGAAGGAAAGACCAGATGACTAATGCTTATTTACAGTCTATTGCTGCAGTTAACGATCAGGGCTGTAATATAGGTAGAGTGCGCTACAAGGCCGTTTAAGGCAGATGAACACAAAGAATAGTTGATGCAATCTGACCATATGAATTCCAATTCAATTATTTCAAGGAATAGAAACAGAAGGTAGGTAAACTGCAGTAGGTAAATCCGTTTTGTAAAACAGTGCATTCTTTAGTGATGGAGCAGGTCATTAGCACTTTAATTTTCCATGGCTAACTGAACAGTCACATGTCGCTAAACTGTCAAAGTCATGCACAGACTGGGACTTTTCTTTTGAAAACTGACACAAGGTTAAATAAGGATAAATGATAAACCCATACCTGTTAATATACTGCTCACAAAAACTTTAATGAAATAATAATATAATTAAATGTCCCCTAATTTGTATGAGCAGTGTAGGCTAAAATTAGCATGATCTTGAGCAGATGACCAAAACACAACCCTTGACTCACTTTGGAATGAATATGGTTATGGTTATATGGTTAACTGATAACATGATATTTATTTAATTACTTTACTTGTTAATGCATGTCCTTTATTTCCTTTATTGTGTATCACTCTTTCAACTAACCACAAAAACTGAACAAAAGGTAACATGACATTTCAAATGATTTCCCATAGGCTTTTGGCCATATCTCAAATGTCATTGTACAGGGCATCTAGTGCAGTAGAGGACCACTGTTGCCCCCTATGTAGTAAACAGTTAAAAGTCAAAACACTGGGGATAGGAAAGTTATAATGTAAATTATTCCAGTTGAATGATGCTGGAAATATGGTTTGGCATGAATGTAATCTTGGAAGACTAAAATAATACAGTATGTTTTACATTTCCACGTTTACATTTTTAGATTATCAAAACTGTTGCTCACATTAAAGCTTGAATGAGAACACTTACTGCAGTCTCATTTACCATGAGATGTGATTGAAGGGACGAATGGCTCGGAACCTTTGTCACATAAAGATAGTAACCAGTTATACGGACCCCTAGAATATGAATGACTGTAGCACTGCTGCAATGTGTGAGTGTGTGTGTGTTTGCAAGTGAGGGAGGTTCTTTGACTAGTGCTACTGTAAAGCCAAGAACAAGCCAAAGCAGCAGCTTAAAAGTAACACCTTGTTAAAAGAGGAGAGGGAAGTGACATGAAAAGTTGGATCTGTCCTGCACCTGCTTCTCTCTAGTAAGCAGTGGTACAGTGATAGAATCCTCCAGGGCAGAGAATCCTTCAGGGCAAATATCAGTAATATTGTATGTGAAGAAAGGGAAAGTGTGTGCGTGCATGGAAAAAAGAGAGAGAATGAAAAATGAATTAGTAAGGTAACCTAAAGAAACTTAATAAATAAGTGAGCCAAACGCATATCATTTTGAATGCAGACACAATCGCAAAGTAAAACGAAATGCTTCCTGGCCCTAAAAAACAACAGACCATGGAAGAATACTATCTGCATATAGAAACTGGCACATATAAACAAACTGGATGCCAGGAACAGCAACTATTCCAACAGTGCAAAGGGAACAAAACAAAAGCAGAGATGCACTTCCTAACAGGATGATCGAAAAGCACATGCACACCCACACAAACACATTCTCACACATGGATTTGGACCACTTGGCTTGTTCTTGTGTGCTCTCTCTCTCAAGACGCAAAAGTTCCTAAACAAACACTTGTTTTGCCAAAGCTTGGCTACAGAATAATCAAAATATACCTACAGTCAAAAAGAAATAAGATAAAATTAGAATACAATAGTAATAATCATACACAGAATAAAAAATATAGATATTGATATTAATATTAAAGGTATTGATATTAGATATTAAAGATATTAAAGAGCTATTATAGTAAGTAAAATGAAATACACTGCTCACAAAAATTAGGGGATATTTCAAAGTGAATATAAAGTGATTAAAAAAAAACAAAGCATTTGATTTTATTTCATTAAACAAGATCATCAGAAAGATAAATAAAAAGTCAAAGGAAGTTGTCTGATTACGCAAATGAGATAAAAATCAGTTATTGTGATTGAGTAGCAAGTGACATATTCATGGAGGTGAACAGAAGCATGTCAAACTGGATGAGAGTGCCACACATTGGCTGTTCCTTATGGGTGTATGGTCTCCCAAGACTGCCAAAGCACACTAATTTTGAAATATCCCCTAAAATTTCTGAGCAGTGCAAAATAGAATAGGACACACATAAAAAACAGTTTGATAAGATAAAGTGAGAAGTAAAAGAAAAAAATAATAAAATAACATGCTAACGTGTTTGTGTGTGCGCGGTCATTTACTGTTCCTCATCAGGTGACGGGTGTGTATGTATTATGCTGGTAGTGTACCGATCTCTCTATACTCCCCCAGTAGGTGGGGCAGTTTGGTGGGATGAGAGCGCTCATTAAATTTGGAAATTTTGTGTTAAATTTCATGAAGAATCCAATTCTGATATTATATTTTGTACATTCAGTGAGGACGTGCAGTTATGTTTACTATATTTAGTGAGTAGTGCTGACACACTGAAAATTGTGTTTTATTATTGAAAATCAATTAAATAGCATATTTATTTAGATATAGTTCACTGTATGTTAATGCACCTTTAAAATAGCTGTCATTTCTTAAATCCGCTTTCTGAAATTCTTCCCAAGCCTTTCCTAGTTAGCAGTTATTAATGAGAATATCATTATTGTTACACATCAAGGCACGGAGCCACTGCTGTTGTCCCGGTGATGGCCTTTACTACTCTCACTGGTATTATTACCTAGTTGACTAGTTGTCGATCTCTCCCCCTGGAGCTCATTATCCAGCATAAGCAACGTCACTCTTGTGTTCAGCTGTCAATCCTGGCTGTACCTAGAAGCATGGTGTTATGGAAGAAAAACAAGCTATGATGTTCCAGCGGCTGTAGGTGTCTTTGTGTCAGTGCTTCAGTGTGGTGTGAAGCTCTTCTGGACCTCATTGCACTTTACTGCATCTCTCAGGAGGCATTTCAACAATTTAGTCTCCAGCTCCCCTTTTTCAGCATGTGAAAGCTAATGCCTAGTCAAAGTCTGGCAGCGGTAATAATGTAAGAAATGAAAAATCAGTGAAAAGTCCTGTGGATGACAGGGTTTCTCTTGACTGCAGAAAAGGAGTGTGTGATGAATAAATGCATGGTATTATAGCAGAAACCTGAAAAGAAGTTGGATTCATGGTCTGACCTTAGTGCACATGAAGCTCTGACTAAACAGGGCTCAATGGAATTACTTGGGTTGCTACCTCTTCCTCCTACAAACACTCAGATGCCTATGGTATGTCAGCTCCTGGTTCATGTAATATATTTCACACTACAGACATTTCCTATTCCTATTCCAATTCCTAAAAAGCAGTCTATGTATCTCTCGAGACAGGTCCTTTCATGCAACACTCTTTAACCACTGACACTATACAAACAATTTCATTTTGCCCAATTTACATTTACATTTGCAGCATTTAGCAGACGCCTTTACCCAGAGCGACTTACAGTTAATACAGTTTTACATTCCAATCAATTGTGGCTTCAGGGCCTTGCTCAGGGACCCAACTGTGGCAGAGGTGGGATTTAAACCATGGATCTTCTGCTCCATATTCCAGTACCTTAACCACTAGGCTACCACAGTCCCAATTGGTTAAGTCAAAAACTTCTGTATGTATTCAGAACACAAACACAGGACATTATTACCATAGGGTCACATTTACATTTTTCCTAGTACAGTAAGGTTGGCCCTAAGCCTGCGATCTTAACAGTTCCCACTTTGAGACCAGTAGTAGTTTTTGAGTTTGCAGAGGAAACAAGCAGTAGGAGAAGTGAAACAAGCAGTAGCTGTCTTCAGATACATTTTAAGAGTAACAGAGTTAGCAGTCCAGGAATACTAATAGTAAATAAACTGCCTTTTGATTATTTATCAGCTGCCACCAGCTTTACTCTAAAATCTACCTTTCTGTAGCATAGCATCTGCTGCGACAGACTGGGTTTGTGTCATCAGTTACAGACAGAGATAGAAAAAAAAAGGAAACAGGAAGCACTCACACATGAATAAAATATGCCTGCTGCTGACCTAGATATGCCATCTCGCACTGTATATATTTAACAGAAGAGTTTGATCTCACACACTCCCTCACTCTTGCATGTTAAGCTTTAATCTGTAAACAAGGCAGGCAGAGGATGAGGTGCACACTCCTATAATGAGTGTCAACACCAGTCATCATTCAGAGATGAGCCTTCTGTTTAATGATTCATGCAGTCTCTGAAGTCAAATGTTTTCGTAAAAACAGGAACACAGTTGTGAGATACATTTTTTGACACTATGAAACCGTCTCCATTGTTGTGGCAAAAAGACACGAAAGAGGGAATGCAGGAAGAAAAAAAAAGAAAGAAATAACAACAACAAATAATGAATAAATAAATAAACAAACAAACAATAATAGAAATGAAATAGAACAAATCATTAAAGAGACTGTAAGGAAGTAAAATTAAGAAGTAATTAAAAGAAAGAAAGAAAAAACAACCCAAACTAACTTCTGCTTGATATCTATTAGGATATAAGCATTATCTCTCTTAATGGTGTTTAGCAAGGATGCTTCTCTCCTGGATGAATAAACATGGTTCTAAATGTGATTTCCAAAATGAAACAAACTTAAACACAGTCATTTCATCTGTTACTGTGCAGTATATTTCATATCTGGTTTACCCAAAGAGTTAGTCTGTAATATGATACTGCACCCAGTGATATTGAGCATCAGACTGGGTGCAGTATATTTTATGTATTTAATTTTGTTTTATTTTATGATTTACTTTTTTTTGGCTAGGTGAGGAACCTTAAGAACTTAATCTAGTTATGTGGAATCAGACAAAACCCACAGCAAATCAATCCTCATTTACTTGTTGAAAATTGGCTCCAACTCAAACATCAAAGTTAATAAATATATGATGAGGTTCTTCATCTACTATATGGGTTTGTGGGGCGTTTCTGTAAAGCCTCTGGTAAGAGTGTGGATCAAAAAACATATGCTCTTCTTAAAAACAATGTATATGCTAACAATTAATTGAGATGGCAAACGAGTATTGTTAAATACTTGTTAAATATTGTTCTGTGTTTACAACATGTACATGTATAGCTGTCACAAGCACACTTCTATGCTATTACAAAAGCAAATGCAGTTGGTGTATATATGTAACATTGGATCATTTTCCTCCATTAATAAATAACCAATTACAATATTTTTTCTAACTTGTTTAACTTGGTTCTCTTTATCAACATTTCGGAATTTCATGATTTAGGACATTGAGGTATTTTGCTGTTATAGGTCATACAGTGGAGTAATTATTTGATCCCCTGCTGATTTTGAAAGTTTGCCCACTTGCCCACACAAAGATATGAAAAGTCTATAATTTTAAGGGTATTACATTGTATACAATATATACATTTATTTGCAACATGTAGAGCGAAATAAGTATTTGGTTACTCTAGCAAACAAGACTTAATACTTGGTGGCAAACACTTGTTGACAAGCACAGCAGTCAGACATTTTTGGTAGTTGATGATGAGGTTTGCGCACATGTCAGGAGGAATTTTGGTCCACTCCTCTTTGCAAATCTTTGAGATTTTGAGGTGGTCGCTTGGCAACTCCATAAGTTTTCTATGTGATTTACATCTGGAGACTGGCTAGGCCAATACATGTCCTTAATGTGCTTCTTTCTGAGCCACTCCTTTGTTGCCTTGGCTGTATGTTTTGGGTCATTGCCATGCTGGAAGACCCAGCTATGACCATTTTTTAATGTCCTGGTGGAGGGAAGGAAGTTGTCACTCAGGATTTTACAGTATATGGTATAGTCATGCTTATTTAATATTTTTGTGTGTATATACAAACATTCAGGTTCCGCTGTAAATGTTTTTGCATCGTTCAGGAACATAACTATTCATATACAGAATAATCACAGGGTCTGAACAGTTGAAAAAAAAAACATTGCAGTGGTTCCTGGCATTTTATGACAAGAATAGCCAAATGACTGTCTAAAGGCCAGCCTTTATGTTCCAATTATGAGAACAAATGCTGTAAAAGACCTTTGCATGTCAGGTGGCAACAATATAGAAGATACAGAGTGTAGAACATTATATAATAAAAGATTGAACACTTTTTAAAACAGGGGCATAACTAGAGATAATTAAAAGTTAAGGGGTGATAAAATAAAACGTGTAGCGAGTATAGAGTCTGAGGCAAGTACGCGCTTTACAATGGCAATGATTAATGATTATGCCAATATCCATGCCGACTCTAAGCCACAATCTCAGAGTAGTCACATGTAGATGAAAATAAGCATTCCAAATGAAGCAGTAAACTCATGTGCCTTATTTAAAATAAAAAAAAGTTATATAGTCTGCATGTCCCTGACCAGGACAGTAAGGAGATCAAAAATCCTCATCTTTCTGTTTTAGTCTGACAGTACAGAAACGCCTGAGAAGCCTTATCCTGCCCTCAGGATAAGGAGCAAATAACTCACATTCATCACACTAAGCCTCAAAAGGGGGGAGAAAGGACCAATAGCCAATAGCCCGTTAAACCATTATTTTAAAAAAGGAGCATTTCAATTTATATTAATATTGTTATTCGGTCGTATTTTTTTTTTGGTTTTCCTGAGGCCTTTGCAAGCAGCCAACCAGCAGAAGTCGCTAAAACGTAGGGTGTAGAGTGCTTGATTGTTTGAAATGATTAATTGCAATTTAGAACAAACAATTAACCCAACACATGCACAGGTTGGTTTTTTCACGATTTTACAGATTTTAGTGGGTATTAGGTGAGGGGACCCTCAAAAGCTTGGTCACTAAACCTACATTAGTCAAGAGAACATTTTATAGCATTTGGACTATCGGAAGATATAACCTCAAACCATATGTACCTACTTGTAAATACAATAATGTAAATAATGTAATTGTAAATAAAATCCCTGGTACTTCAAGAAGTACATCTGGTCATATATCCAAAGCTCCCAATCACGTGTCACCATACTTCACATTACGTATTCGGTAAGTCCCTCTATAAAAATTCCACTTTTTTTAAAAGTGAAATCAACATTGGGTTTTTGCTGACAAAAGCTTTTCCTCACCCGATCTCCAGCACCATTTAGTTTAATGTGCTACTCTTTGTAATTATATTGTATAAAAGAAATTACTTTCTTCTGACACAAGCTCTAAATGATTTGTTGTCATGAAGGTGGCTATGGAGGTCGTGTCACTCCAAACTAATCTTTTATCTCCGTAACAGCCCTCCAAATTATGCATGTAATTCTGGCCCATTGTATTGAGTCCGCAGTTTTGATTTACAAATTACTGCTTCTATAGAGGAAATGGACATTTTCAGGCATGTAGCTAGTTATATAGTCAGTGCCTAATGTATGATGGTCAACATATTTTTGTGTCATATCATGTGATTTCTCTCATTTTCACCACATTAAGTTAAATAATTTTACCTCTGTCTCACATCACACACTGAAATGAGTTTATCAAAGTCCACTTAAGAGTTTCTAATCACTCCAATAAAATGGGAACATCTTTCATTTAGATTTCTCCAAGTCTTTCATTTAGTGTGAGGCTGTCCACAGACAACCATTTATTTTACTGTGTTGAAAGGGAGCACCGGGATGGCTCTCTGTAGCAAGCGAAGATCAACTGTCTGGGCCTCTATTATAGCCTACCCTCAGAAAGAGGCTGGATTTAAAAGCAAATCACTCCTTACAATGCCTATGCAAAAGCAATCTACTCACATCTTTCTATTTATCTCTTTATTTGTGACACATAAGAGTGGACCCACAAAGTGTGGGTGGAAGTGATAGGATAGATTGCTCTCACGCACAGCCCTGTACTTATTAAAAGCTTGGCCCCTATGCATTCCTGGCGGAGTGTGTAATGACTTCCACTCCATAGGCTATTTATATATATTGCACTAACAGCATTTTTTTCTTATTCATGAGCTCTACTATTCTCCATTCTTATTGAGGCCACCATGCTAGTGCTCACCTAAGCCAGTAGGCTAAATAGCGCCAAATCTATACACATTAAGCCTGGGTTACATTTCACAACAACACCAATTATAGCCATAACTGACAAATAAGCCTGCAGATTTTCAGCAGAGTCAGGCATTTGGCACTGACAAATCATGAATTATCTGATAAGATAAACACAGACTTTCAATAACTGACAGACTTGCACTTGTACTTTTGATGCACTACTAACTTTTGTTTACCTGAGGCTTCATGTGCATGTAACAATGTCATTTAATATAAATATGACAATTGTAATCACAGAATTATTTTTTTAACACTGTATGTTTTGTCCTGCACTGTCTTGTTCCATCTGCACATGTAGGCCCCGAGGGAATGTTGTGTGGTTGAAATGACAATAAATCCCAACTATGAATTGTAATTGGGCAACAAAACTAAGCTGGGTTAAAACCATCTGAGCCTTTACCTGGTTGGGTCAGACATCTGCAGTATATCTGTTTATCTATTGCCATCTCATAATAACTGGCAAATGTTGTAAGTTTGGTGTGTGTATTTTGATTTAGCAATGAATCAAGTGCTTTGTAAGATGTGATCCATGGTCATTAGTGTGTGAACCCCACAAAAGCCTGCCAAAAGCTCTCCAAAGATCTGTAATGCTTAGACGGGGCCAACAATCACAAAGCTATGTGGCTTATTTTTTAAAGGCATACACAGCATCTTAATTTTATAGTCTGAGCATCTGAAATGCTATTTGTCAGATCAGACAGGGTCAATGTCTCAGGGTCTTTGTGCCCTTAGTGTTTTGCTCTTTCCTTGGGAGATAAAGCAAAACATCTGGTATTTTTTGTTGCTGCTCAAAACTGTGTCACTGTTTCACAAATAACACGAGTTCGGACACAGGTACAGCAACCTGGTAAGCATAAGAATAGTTGATTTTTTTCTACAATATAGTGACTCAAGCCCAAAGCTAAGTGAAAGTGTGCATGTAAATGTTTAAGTAGACCAGCCTATTCAATGGAACAAAGCACACTATCCAGCAGGCTAAACAAGGAGACATTAAATCACTGTCTTTAACAGGATCCCTGCAGAATTTGGTCATTTTTAGTGCACAAGCACAAGTGGGTGCTGGCAGATCCTGTTTCATTTATAACAAGGTTTAAGATTCAATTAGTGCACTAAACTGCCATATCCTCCTGCTTGCCTGAAGGGACTACAGCTGTGCACAAAGAGCTAGTCCATCCAATGCTGTAATCTTAGAACCACAGATGAGCACGTAGACTTGTATGGAACCATACATGCATTCAGAGACAGTTTTTTTTACTTTTGGTCAAATATTTATTTTCTGATATAGCTTTCAAATGTTGTGTTCTTCCAAAACACTAAGGGCTACGTCCGTGGATATATTAACAGGGCCACTTAGTTTCATCCACACTGATATCACGCTATAATCTCAAAGTACAAATGGTATGAAATGTATTACTTAGCTTTGCAACCAAGTCCATACACTCCATCACTCTGGCTACATCTTTACCTATCTATTTACTCTTTTTCCTTTTAAGACACTTGAAGTATGTTGTTACACATAATTAATTATTATGAAGCATGTGAGGTGTGAACTATATTTTGTTTTTCTGCTATATCTAGTGGGAATCTGACTGTCAGGGAGCTGACAGTAAAAGGCTGAATAAAGACAGACAGACATATTACACTCAACTTGAGTGGGATGCTCCCTTAGAGGGACCTCCTGGAAAATCTCAGAAACACTTCAGTACCAACTGCTATTGAGGCACTATAATATGACAAATGTTCTAATCCTGCCCTAAGCACCCGTTAACCACTAATTTCTCACATTTATTATCTGATTCATCCACCCCCCCCATATTTTGCCAGGTCTCCAACTTTATTTCTGCATATCCATCCATGCAGTGAATGCTAATATACTACATGCAGATTTCTCCTGATCAAACCATGATTCCTGCCTGCAAAGCTCAGCTAGTTCGAATGGACTAGTGGATGCTAATCACAAGTGCACAAGGATCTACTGCTCAATTGTCACCCTTTGTCTCTCTAATCACCTAGCCCAATGGTATTTCCTTTACGAAGCAATTAGTTCACAGTATTTATTTTCACATAGCACTTTTGTACCCAAACTCATGTGACTCAAATTTCAAAACAGTCTTATATAATGTGCTGCTTAGTGTTAGCTAACAAATGTTAAAGGCAATTATAATGTTTGGCATGTAACCCATTTGTCATAATAATATACAGTTCAGCAAAGCAAAATAATGATTGTCGTTTAAAACCAAGCTTTAACACAGTCTGTGGTGATATCTTAAATACATGCAAATCACACACACTTTATTATAAGATAATTATGGAATGGCTTTGGTTTTCCTAAGGTATTTTTAATTTATTCTGAGTAAATTCTTTCTTGCTGATAATGTGCCTTTTGCATGTAATGTCGAAAATTATAGATGATGAAATGGCAAAATAAGTGCAAGATAAAACAGTTCAGTGCAAAATACGCATTACGTCACACTACATTCGTTTTATCAGTGTCTTTTTATTATATTGCATTGTATTATATTACTATATTACATTTGTTCATAATTGTCACAGGTAACTCTTAGAACAGATATTTATGCAGCTC